>CALZFC010000080.1:1410000-1677500 GCA_945643635.1 Allodiplogaster sudhausi
TAATTGTTATAGCTTATGCAAGATAAGCAACTGATGGAACAACACTTCTTGGAGGTCGTGACCGGAGCTATTAATGCGCCAGGAAATTCGACAAAATGCAAAAAAAAAAATGCTAGGAGAATGTCTAAATTAATATTTCGCGTGTTACATTTTTGGAACCTCGACTGCCTAACCGAGAAATAAAGGAAAGTTGCCAATCTTTTGCGGTCAACGAGATCAGTTTTCTCCAATCAGAAAGGATTATCGTCTGTGAACTTATTCGAATTCTCGCATACTCAATTAATTTTCCTTCCTATCTCCGCAAATATTGTTCCCTCTCTTTCTCTCTCTCCTTCTCTTTCTCTCTCTCTCTCTCTCTCTCTCTCTCTCTCTCTCTGTTTGTGCTAAGTATAAAATGATATACTGTTTACTTTCTGTCTCTCTTATTAGAAAGTGTCTGAATATTATGCAGAAATAGTGAAAGCCTGCAATGCATCATAAAGCTCATGCAGCTTGATTAAAGATTGGTATTGAAAGTGAAAAAGAAAATGAAGAAGGAAGAGAGAAGTAGCAAAAAACCGGACGTCGCTAGTAAACAGGGAGAAAAAAGTATTCTTGAGTACAGGCAAGCAAAGACCACAGATCGCCCAGTGCATTCACTAGAGAGGAAGAAATTTACGAGCCAGTTAAGAAGGTTAGAACCGTGAAAAAGATACAGAGAAATAGAGAGACAGAGAAGGAGAGATACAAAGAGACAGAAAGCGCGAGAAAGATAGAGAGAAGGAAGAGAGTATCTAGCAAGCAGCGGAAGGTTAGTCAAACCAGGGGGTGGCCAACTAGACAGAAGGACATTGATGATGTGGAGGGATCGCATACCCTTGCGCATCGCAAGATCTCTCCCTCCCTTTCTATTGAAAGAGAGGGACCGCGAGAGAGAACGAGATGAATACGAGACCGAAAGATGTAGAGACAAGTGCTATTTCGACCTGAACATGAAAGTGGGTGAAATCAATTGATCAGTGAAATAAACGAAGTTATTATGGAAATAATCTGGTGTAAAATGAATTCTCTTGATAGTGATAGAAATGTATAACTATCAAAAGGAGAGTAACGGCGAGTCACAGAGTGGCAAATTATATGCCGTCATAATCTTTCGGAATTCCGAGTTGAATAACACCATCAACAAGTTCGAAAGTCTTTCCGCAACACTGAACATGCACAGCAAGGCTCTAATTCGAACTAAAAATATCACAAACCCCCCTAAAAGATAGAAATTACTGATAGAGTGAGAGATTGAAGACGAGAAAGCAAAAAAAAGAGAGAGACAGAGAGATAGAGAGAGAAAGAATGAAAGAGAAAGAGAGAGCGAGAAAGAGGGAGAAAGAGAGAAAACAGAAGGAAAAGAACGATGAGAGAGAGGGAGAGAGTTGCAGAGAAATGCCTATTAATGGCACAACTTTTCGAATCTTCAAAGTTGATCAGACGCCATTTCAATTTCTATGTCCGCGAGAACCATTGAGGAAAAGCGGAAAAGGGTCCCTCTCCACTTTTAAGAGTAATGACAACGCCCACGTTACTTAGAAAGGCGAAAAGAATTCCAGAGCTTTTACATCAATTTTAGAGATAAATATTAAATTAAAATAAAGACTTATGAGAAATGCAAAAGAAGTAGATAAAATGGAGAGAAGAGAAATGGGAAAGGACGGAGACAGCTAACAATAAGAGAACAACAAAGTAGGAATGGAGAGTAGAATCCAGGTCAGGGAGGGGATAGAAGCTGAGAGAGAGAGAGTGAAGCGAGAAAACGATAATTGTGAAATAGAATAGTGGAGAGAAGTGAGATACAGAGGGAACGAGAAAACAGAGAATAGAAGAAAGAGGAAGAGAGGAAGAGAGATAGAGAGGAAGAAAGAAACAAAGAGAGAGAAAACGAGAAAGAAAGAAACAAAGAGAGAGGGATGGAGAGAGATGCAGTCATTCCTGCTGTCACAATCGTGCATTCATACACGCATGACGACCAAATGGCAAGGGTGTGAAAAGTAGCTGTCGGGAGACTTTCGCGGAAAGACAGACAAGAGAGAAAGAGGGGGAGAAAGGAAGCAGATAAAGAGAGCGAGATGGTGAGAGTGCAAGAAAGAGAGAAAATGAGATGGTGAGAGACGAGATGAACAGAGAGAAATAAATGCAGATAAGCAGAGAGTTATAGGCAGAGGGAATGCCTCTGGCAATTTTGCGAAATAAAACAGAAAAAGCTTTCTTTTACGTTTTGCAAAGCTGCTCTGAATGAACCTCTGGAAGAGATTTCTTTAATGTTCGACTTCTGCATGTCAGATACATGCATGAAGAAGTGAAAAGAATGAAAGGCTTCTAGGCAGCTTTCTGTCTACTTATAAGGAAGACATGGCCAAGTCGCTGCTCTCAACGAACACGCGCAACTGCACTGCATCAGCCATCAACCATTCTACAGTCACAAACTGCTAGTCTGAACATACATATGTATATATACATACATACATATATGTATGTATGTACATGTTTGAATTTTGGTATCGACCCATTAAAAATGCATATCAATATCATTATGATCGAATGAGAAAAGAAATGATAGAACGAGAGAAAGAAAAAAAAATTAGCTAAAAAGAAAGAAACGAAAAATCCTTGTTAATTATTAAGCACAAGTATAGGCTTTTTGTATAGACAAGGGAGAACTAAAGAGAAAAAGAATGAGAAAGCTAGCAGGAGAGAATAGAGAGAGAGAGTGAGGAAGAGAAGAATGGAAAAAGCAGCTAAGTGAGAAAGAAGAAAGAGTGTAGAAGGAGAGGAACGGAGCTGAAGGCGTTGCCGTGAATGCATTCACAAGCAGGCACGAAGGGCCAATGATTAGAGTAGGAGAGGGAGAGAGTGAGAGAGCGAGAGAATAGATGGAGAGGGTGATATAGGTAGAGAGAGAGAGAGAAAGCAAAAGAAACCGAATGGGAGAGAGAGAGTAAGAGAAAGAGTGAGAAAGATAAAGAGAGAGAGAGAGAGAGAGAGAGAAAACAAAAGAAACCGAATGGGAGAGAGAGAGTAAGAGAAAGAGCGAGGGAGATAGAGAGAGAGGGAGAGAGAGAGAGAGGGAGAGAGAGAGAGAGAAAGCAAAAGAGAGGGAGATAAAGAAAGCGAACGGTAAGGAGGAAGAGCTGGCAATGTTGGGGAGAAGTTAGGAGAACAGCTTGGGGCAGCTTGAAGAGTGATGGCTCTGAAGGACTCCTTCTGATGAGTGAGACAAAGAGGGCGCGAGAGAGAAAGAGAGCGAGAGAGAGAGAGAGAGAGGAGAGGAATGAAGTGAGAGTTAAATAGAGACATACAGAAGAGAGAGGGAGAGATAGGGGAAAAATAGAGAGAAAAATAACGACAGGGAGAGAGAAATGGCTTGAAGGAGGAGACCTACTCCAGATGGCTTGCCCCGCTCACTTATGTGGTGTACCAGGAAGAAGAGCATTTGGGTCGAGGTGAAAGGGCGAATAGAGACGAGAGAGAATGAGAGAAAGAGAGAAAGAGAGAGATGAAGTGAGAGAAGCAGAAACAGTGAGAGAGCAAGTGCGAGAAAGAGGGAGATAGAGATATAGAGAGAAAAATTCATGAAAGCGAGGAGCGCCTAAGACGCCAAGCAGGGCGAAGCCTCTCTGACGATGCAGAAGTTCGATCATTTCATGCCACTGCAGAAACAGAGCATCAGCATCTCCCTTTTTTCTCTTTCTGTCTCACACACACTCTCTCTCTTTTTCTTTCCCCTTTCTCACTCTCTCTCATCTCTCCAAGCTTTCTCCAGAACTCATCTTCTCCATCAACTTCTTCCTGCGTCCTCAAATCGCAGTCATTCAATGAAATGGCATATTTCTTGAACATCCAGCACGCGGTTTAGGCTATTTCTTCGGATACCAGCTAAAAATTTCGAAGCAAGAAGAAAAAGCTTACAATCTTTCTTTATTCTAACATTTAGACAAAATAAACGTTTTTGGATTGTCTAGGAGAACGTGGAGAAAAGGTGGATGTTTGCTAGAGAATACGAAGATAGTGAAAAGGGGCGAGAGATTTTTGGGACCATCCCAGAGAGACGAGAGCAAGCTTGCCCATTTTGAGTCTTTGGGTAGAGATGGGGAGAGTGATGGATCGGGAGGGCATTCACGTGAGAGATTCATCACATTACAGGGGCGTTCATTTTGATTGGGAAATAAGCCAGAGGAAAGCGACCGAAATCGTGCCTCGGGGAGCCACTTCCAGAGCCATTCCAGCACTGACTTTTCCCGTCCTTTAATCGGTCTTATTGTCGAGGATAAAGCAATCATTTTTCCAAACCAAATAAACATGGTAATCATTTCTTCGTCTTCTACTTCCTTATGCCTTGGCGTTGTTTAGCTGGACTAGTGCCTGACTGAGTGGAGAAAGAGGGCTGGCCCCCCCGAGGGGAGGAGAGGTAAGTGGAGGGAATGGAATAACACAAGACACGAAGAGGACGAAGAGCTAACTGTTATTTTGAGTAAAGAGAAGCGACAGAAAAGAAAGTGGTAGAGATCCACAGATATTCATCTTCAGCGAATCTTTTTGAGATCTCGCACTCTCTTTTCGTGACAATCGCTGCGTATTTCTGCTAGTAATTGATCGGCTTCAAAGTGGCTTCACACCTCATAGCAGAGGGTGAGAATGGCCTTCCTGTTACGGAGGCGTCTACGTCAAATCATGACGCGCACTGATAAAATCACAATTTACTGTCGAGTTTTCACTCAACGATCCTTTCTCTCTCTCTTTCTCTCTCTCTCTCTCTCTCTCTCTCTCTATCTCTCCCTCTCTCTCCGTTTATCTTACGCCCTCATTTTATGGATTGCAGTTTACGAGACTTTTTCCTTCTCAAACAACGCACAGTTCAAACAGCATTGGAACGCGGTTGTTTCTGTAATCGCAAGTTGTGGAGACAGGGAGGCAAATTATATTCACAAAGTTTGAATTGCATCGAATTCACCATATGATGATATATTTTTTTTTAATAAAGCAGAATAACAGCATATAATTGAGGATGAAAAGGACAGCGAGTTGACAGATTAGAGGACAGAACTTGAAATAACGTCATGAAACCTGCGGTCTACCAAAGGACCCAAAGATCGCCGACTCGTTAACCACTCAGTTCCCTTTATCACACAGGGATGATAAAAATTTATTCATAGAATGATAGAAACTACACCCGGACTAGATGAAGTTTCCAAGCAAGCGACTGCATAACCATATCGTTTGAACTAAAAATTGGCTATTCATAGAATTATAGAAACTACACCCGGACTAGATGAAGTTTCCAAGCAAGCGACTGCATAACCATATCGTTTGAACTCTAGATTTAAATTAAGCAGCCTTCCGATTCACAGAGAAGTGAGCAGCAGTCCATTCGCTCTCTGAATAATGAATGAAGAGAATGCATCAAATAGGAAGGGAGACGAAATCAAAGACGATGAAGCAAACGATCTTCCGATTAGAAGATGTTTGAGAACATAAATGGGGATGACTGGCAGTTATCAGATTGCAAACAAGAGAAGGAGAGAAGAAGAGGACAAGGGAGAGAGAGAGAGAGAGAGAGAGAGAGAGAGAGAGAAGAATAGTACAAGAAGTAGGGCAAGAAAGAGAGTGTGGGAGGGATTGAGGGAAGAGAGAGGCGCAGAGAACAAAAGATTACCATTGCCAATAGGATAAAAAAAAGAGGGAATACAAGTGCAAACAGTGAATATCAGGAAGAGTAGGATGAACTGGATTAATTATCATTTAAGCAAAGAAGAAGGCACGGAGAACAGCACCACACTTCCAGTGTTCGGGTGCACTCGCTTCGTTTTCATCTTTTTTATGACAAATATCCATTTAAAATTATGAAATTTACATTAAACAAAAAGAAAAGTTGAATAATCGATTGACTTTATTTAGATCTCATTGTCAGATAAGATCTAAAAAAAATCGTTTTGTGGACATAATTATTTTTGCAATTCTGACTGCTTATTCCTCTCATGTCAGAAAACATAAGGCTACTGGTTTCTATAGTCCTATGTATATTTCATGTACATCCACATGTTGTATGTACATGCATACGAGGCAGTACTATTCAGAAAAGAAGGCCGTCTGTCTATTTGAGCAAAAAGGGTTTTCGAGGTAAGCGTGACAATGAGAGAGAGAGGCAAAGAGAGACAGAGAGAGATAGAGAGAGAGAGAAAGGGAGAGAGAGAGAGAGAGAGAGAGCGATTGAGTTCAAACGAACTAAGAGCAACATGCGAGCTACAACAAAAGATTAAAAAAAAAAAAGAAAACGTTTGGGTCCCATTGAATACGCACGCACTTTATAAAAAGGCAAAGCTGCCAGGAGGAAGTGTAAGAGAGAAATATTAAGATAATCTTCCAGAATAATATTTGGAATGCATATGTATGTATATGATATCGAGGTAATCAATGAATAAGGCCAGAACTATAACGGGAAGCGTGATCATGAGTAATCGCAGGAAATTCAGCTGGCATCCGAAGCTAAAAAAGATGAAGCACTTTCATTTTCTCTTCTGGCGGGAAACTTACACCTTCGTCGACAATGAGAACTGACAAAAGGAACGGCTGCTTGTTATCTGAAGAGAGAAAGAGAGAGCGAGAGAGGGAGAGATAGAAAGTGAGATAAAGAGGGAGAGAGGGAGAGGGAGAGAGAAAGAGAGAGCGAGAGAGGGAGGGATAGAAAGTGAGACAAAGAGGGAGAGAGGGAGAGAGAAAGCGAGAGCGAGAGAGGGAGAGATAGAAAGTGAGACAAAGAGGGAGAGAGAGAGAGGGAGAGAGAAAGAGAGAGCGAGAGAGGGAGAGATAGAAAGTGAGACAAAGAGGGAGAGAGGGAGAGAGAAAGAGAAAGCGAGAGAGGGAGAGATAGAAAGTGAGACAAAGAGGGAGAGAGAGAGAGAGAGGGAGAGAAAGAGAGATCGAGAGAGGGAGAGATAGAAAGTAAGACGAAGAGGGAGAGAGAGGGAGAGAGAAAGTAGAGAGGCATAGAGAGTAGCATGGCGCTTCGTTGAGAGTGGGTGAGAATGGCTCGTAAAAGGAGGCTAAAACAGTGGATGGGAGCCGGGGGTATACTTTCTAGTTCTCCTATAATTTTTTCCACCCGTTATCTCTCTAACCTCTCTCTCTCACTCCCTCCCTCTTTCCCTCCCTTTCTCTCACTATCTCTGTCTCTTTCTCTGTCTCTCTGTCTGTCTCTCTCTGTCTCTCTCTCTGCGCTTCTGAATTTCTCTGGCAGTAATTGAATTGGGCCGGGCCTTCGGTCGGTCTCCAGCAAGGACGGCGCTTCCCATCCCGGGAGCAGCGGCCAATCCTACTCAATTCAGCTTTTAGCTTCCCGCGTCCCCGAAGGTCGAGATGGGTGAGAGAAACGAAGAGAGGAATCGACTGAGGGAGAGAGAGCGAAAGAGAGAGAGAGAGAAATAGAGAAAAAGATTGGGAGAGATAAAAACAGAAATAAATAAAATAGAGAGTCAGGAACAGAGAAAAGAAGAAAAAGAGTTCATGTCTGGAGATAACATACAAGCAGAACTCACTACAGAAAGTATCCAGAAAGAGAGATTACATCATATTGGAAGGAAGAAGTGGAAAGTAATGCAGGAGGACCAGCGGAAAGAAACGCTTTCAAGCAGTGCTTTCACTGAGAGAGTAGGAAGAGAAAGCGAGAGAGAGAGAGAGAGAGAGAGAGAGAGAGTTAAAAGAAGGCAGAGATGAGAGAGAGGGGGGATAGAGAGAGAAAGAAAGAGAAAGAGAGAGAGAGAGAGAGAGAGAGAGAGAGAGAGAGAAGCGCATCGGAGCCGCCATCATGGTCCGTCGGATGTACATTCTCCCCATTTCGGGTTATCGTATGATAAGATGAAGCTCTCCCTCTCTCTCCTTTTCTTGATTTTGACCGCGTCACGAGATTGGAAATAGATACGTACAATATTGGGAGAGAGAGAGAGAGAGACAGAGAGAGCAAGAAAGAGATTAGCGGGGAGAGTTTCGTGTCAGAAATTGTGCATGGATTATCTGGTTGAGGAATGGCAACTAAGACAATGAAAAATTACGGGCTGATTGTGCATCAATAGAAAGAGATAGAGAGAGAGAAAGAGAGAGAGAGAGAGAGCAAGAGAGAGAGAGAGAGAGAGAGCAAGAGAGAGAGAGAGAGAGAGAGAGAGAGAGCGAGCGATTGGGAGTTAAAGATACATGCAAAGATCTTGGAGGGTGAGGAAGGAATGTACTTTAAAAACACTCTTAATCTTTTGGCTGCAAAAGCACTCGTGAGACCCAATATATTTTCCCATTCTTATCAACGAGTGCAAATTTTCTCTTCATAATCTTTCCTGATGGTAATAAAAGAGCTAAACTAATCCGCGACCTCGAAAGATAAGCCACAAATAGCATGAAAGAACGATCAAGAAGTAATGATCGCCTCTTTCTTCTCTCTCTTTCTCTCCTCTCTCTCCCTCCTCTCTCTCTCTCTCTTTGTTTTGCAAGCTAAAGCAGCCAGTCGTAGACTGCTCTTTCTTGATATTACTCTGAGTGCTTATCGGCATAAATAAGAATGGAATGGCATTGTTCTTTGAAGGTGTCGGATTGACAGATGGAAAGACGATAAGAAAGACGAATTGTGGTAAAGCTTAAGGAGGGGAATGGAGGGGGGGGGAGAGAACTTGACACACTCTGATCAATCGACGTGCTGCGAGTTGTTAAACCTGACGGGAATTTGGATAGAAGACGAATGGAAAAAGGACTGCTTTGATACAAATGTCTACACAGCTTTCTCTGATATGGAAATCTTCGTTTCTTGTTGGAAAGATTGCAGAGCTGTATGAATTCCATGGTTTTCTCACGGATTCACAACTACTTCTTCTTCAGTAGCAATGTCGTTTGATCATCTTTCTCCGGGAGATGACATCATCTTCTCTCATCTCGATCACTCATTCTCGTGCTCTACTGTTCCTCTCTCACACTCTCTGCCTCGATCCCGGATCACTCACTCTCTCTCTCTCTCTCTCTCTCTTTCGCTATCCCCCTCTCTCCATTCTCTGTTTCACTAATCCACACTGACCGTAATGTCGCAGAAATTGGGTTCCTTATCCTAAGGATGCCCATTCCACAGATATCCTTAGTATAACAAATAAGAAACTCAATGTCTGCGGTTCCAATCTCCCATTTCGGCAATTGATGAATCTTCGAAATCCACGCAATCCTGGATCCTTCGGTTATTCATTAACAAATAGATAAAAAGTTTAAACACATATCCTTCATAGCTGCCCGTCCGCTCATTTACATACCCACATGTTTTACTTTCATTGTACATACCGTATTTTCTCTATTAGTACCCCCGGGGGTTCTATTTTTCAATAGCCCTGCGAGAGGGGGGCACTATTAGAGGGAGGGGTTCTACTGGAGGGAGGGGTTCTATTTTTCAATGTGAGACACTAAAAGTTTGATAACAACATTTTCTTCTCAAAATAAGAAGAATCGTAGGTCGAATTCATAGGAATCATCACTGGAATATCCATTTTACCACATATTTTGAATGAATTAGCAATGATTTCATTGGAGAGAGCATCCCATACCTCCAGGATCCATTCGAGGTACGTCTCGAGCTGAGATTTTCAGGCTGTTAGGGGGGGGCACTATTGGAGGGGGGGTTCTATTAGAGGGAGGGGTTCTATTTTTCAATGGCTTTATCAGAGGGGGGGACTATTAGAGGGGGGGGTTCTAATAAAGGGGGGGGGTACTAATAGAGAAAATACGGTATTTGCAGTCAGCTACCTCTTACAAATAGCCTTATGCCGGCTCTTTTCAATCTCTCACTATTTTACAAATATCCCTCCTCGTCTAGACATCTTTGAACGAGGAAGAGACACAGAAGAGAGTCGGTGGATGCACGGGCCACTATGAACTCAGAGAGGAAACGAGAGACTCAGCAAGAAACAGCGGTTGAAAGGGAGAGGAGAGAGAAGAGGAGAGAGAGAGAAAAAGGAGAGAGAGAGAGTGAGAGGAACAGAATAAGAAAATAGACGAGAGGGGGGGGAGAGGAAATGACAACTTTTGCATGGAAAAGAATGGAGGGGAGCGACAACTTTGAATTCAATGGTTGAGATGCAGGAAATAGTGAACGAGGAAGACAGAGTCAGAGAGGGGTAGAGAGGGAGAGAAAGAGGGGAGGGGAGGGAGAGAAAGAGGGGGAGGGGAGGGAGAGAAAGAGGGGGAGGGGAGGGAGAGAAAGAGGGGGAGGGGAGGGAGAGAGAACGTCTCGGTCCAAAATGCAAAAGTGTCCTGCAGCTCGTTCGGTCTGTGGCTGAAGGACTGAATGGGGCAGTTCTCTGCGGAGGCCTTCTGAATAGGATTAGAAAGATTTGGACGGAGAGGGGGGAGCCATGGGCACTATTGATGCATCTTGCCTTTGTTGCGAGAGATTTCAGTCTTAGATTTGAAGCAATTGGCTAGGGGGCACTGTAGAGCACTTGGAGAGGGGAGAGAGAGAGAGGGGAGAAAGAGAGAGAGAGAGAGAGAGAGAGAGTGAGAGAGAGAGAGAGAAGAAAGAGGATAATGGGAGGGATGAGTGACATGGTGAAGAATTACGAGCAGGCGTGCTGATCGTAATGAGTAATGGCACACTGTTACTGAACCTGAAATGTATGCAGTAAGTCAAGCGTTGATGAGGCCGTCGTCTATTTATCAGTCCACCTTTTTGTCACTGCAGGCAATCACAATACGGTGGGTAGGTTGTTATGCAAAAAGAAAACAAGGTCTTAGGATCTGTGGAAACTCAAGGCAAAACAGTTTTGAGAAGTCGACAATAGAATAGAGGAGACGGAGAAGAGCTGGTAAAGGAGGGATGGAAATATGGAGCAGGAAGGAGAGATAGAAAGAGAGTGAGAGAGAGAGAGAGAGAGAGAGAGAGAGAGAGGGAGAGGGAGGGAGAGGGAAAGAGAGGTAGAGAGAAAGAGAGAAGGGGACAAAGCGAACGAGAAAAGACACAGAGTCATGGAAGATAGACTTTACGGTGAGATTCACGGATATAAAGAAATTGGAGGGAGATACTTGTATTAAGGAGAGGCAGAGAAAGAACAAGATGCTATGGTTGACACATCGAATATCAACAACTGATTCGTTGAAGGAGTGCAGATGGAGTGAGTGGGCAGTCAAAACAAGCGGCTGCTGTCCTTATCAGGAGAAGAATACTAGTTTAGTGCATGATTTCAATGCGATTTACTTTAACTCTGCAACACTTAAAAATTAAACTACGACGATCATCATTTATTGAAAGAATTGTTTCATTGCAGATAAATAAATTATGGATGTCTGAGGGGGGATAACAAGAGTAGTATACAGTGGCCATTGAAAAATAAACACTCCCGTACCCAATATACGAACTATCACAGATTTTGTTAAAATTTTAAGGAGTATTGTCTGAGATAAATGTGGAGACACTATACATTTAGCGAAAGATGCTGGTATCTGACACGATCTATGACAGTCCGGACCAGCGATGTAGATACGAGCCCCAGGACTGTGCGGAGGCAGTCTCCATTCCTGCAAGATTCCTTCTCTTATAGTCTATAATATATAGCATTATTAGCCTCTAACAGTATGTCGTCTAAGCTAAACGGCAAAATATCTTGAACAAAGATTCTCGAATAGAGGTCAGTCGCTACAATATCCAAGAAATTAGCGTGAAACCGCACCCCCTGAGTCCGCCGTGTCAGATGCAGTCTGCTGGAGCAGCGCCTTCTCTTCGGCAGTCAGTCGCAGCATGGTTGAGAGGATCGGCAGAAGCTGAGCTTTCTCTCCGCTCACTCGCTCCGGAGTAATAAACTAGACGAAGAATTGCTTCAGAAATGAACTGACCCATCTCTCAATGCTTGCCTGGCAAGTTTCAATTGAAGATCTTCTCGTTTCAAACTCATGTTCTTCAAGTTTGAAAGGAAAAGCATTGGAAATGAGTCTTGGATGTACCTTGAAGATGACATTCTTCAGGTATTCCGTGTTCTCGAGATGCTCCTTCCTCTCTGCATTCCGTTCCAATCTGCGAATCTCCTCTTTCAGCACTTCGATCTAAATAACTACACTCTTCAATTGAATGCTCCTTATTTAAATCAACCTCATAACTGCAATGAGTAATAACAATACACATGTCAGCCTTCTTGAAGGCTGACATGTGTATTGCTATTACTCATTGAAGTTATGAGATTGATTTAAATAACAAGTGTTTCAAAGTCTGAAAGTCTGGGATACTGAACTTGTCTTCTGTCTACAGTATTCCAATGTTACCGTACCTGGTCAGCCATGCGGGCCCCCGCTTCCTCGCTCTCGAGCAGCATCTCGCGTGTCTGGTGCAGTTGCCGGAGCACTCTGCAAATCTCCGCCGGATCGGCCATTCCTCTCCCCGCTGACATCACCGATATCATCTGGAGGTCGCCTGAAAGTTCTTCTTAGTTATTGAAGCAGTTTACTGATTCTGTTAATAATAACCACACTATTTCACCAGTTAATTGCAAATAAAAATATTTAGAGAAACATTTTAAATTGTCTGTTCAAGAAGCTTGCAAGTACTCTCTCTCTCTCTCTCTCTCTCTCCCACTCTCTAGAGAAAGGGAAAACAGAATAGTGCCTAACCAATGGGCACAACATCGTGTCCTGCAGCCTCCTCCCCGAACAAGACATCCTCGAGACTTCTCTCGCAGCTCTCGCCTCCTCCCTCTGCCCCCACCAGACTGGCCGTCTCCTCTGCCATTCTTGGCAGAATGCCAGTGGCAGCTCCGGAGGGCGGCCGCTCGGCTGTCGGCTCGCTGCTTAGAGATCTCTCGTCTCTGGCTGTCACTTTCCCTCTTAATCCTACCCAAGGCAAGGCCGAGATTCCTCTCACACCCATAAGGCCATCAAATTTTGTTTTTTAAGGCACAAAAACGTCAATTTATGTCAACCCAAAATGTTCATTCTCCTCTGAAGATATAAACAAAGAACTCTCCAGAGATGAATTCTATTGAAAATTCCCTGGAAAACGCAACCAGCGTTTCAAACTGAATTTTGAAGCAATTTTTAGATTGAAAAAGTCCTTCTCCTAGTCTTTCGAACTGGTTTCCTTTATTTTCTTTTTTCATCCAGCAGTCTAAAATTATCAGGCAAGCATAACGTACGGACTGCCGACCGGAAAAAAGACATGTGCTGTATTCCTCGCCAGTGCTCCAAATGCCACTTTGCCAACCTAAACTGTGGGTAGACGGCTGCGACTGGCGCAGCTCTCCGTTCGTCCCTCCTCCTTCTCTCCTCCAACTGCTTCAGTGCCTCTTCCCTTCGTCTCTTCTCTTCTGCTGCTTCTGTCTGCAGCTTCTCTCTCTCCTCTCTCGCGCGTTCTCGCAACTCTTCCAGTTCACGGGACACCTTAAAGACACTTTTTTTTAATATCCAACCACACCGGTTGCATCAATATATTTGTATCAACATGTATGGTTGCAGAGTCAATTTCGGCTTTCTTCACTAACCCTGTTGAGAAGTCCCCTTGTCTCATCGCTCGTATTCCTCTCCGCACTTAGCTGCACCCTTACTCCGACAACTTCTTCTCTTGCCTTTTCCG
Source organism: Allodiplogaster sudhausi (assembly GCA_945643635.1). Lineage (NCBI taxonomy): Eukaryota > Metazoa > Nematoda > Chromadorea > Rhabditida > Diplogasteridae > Allodiplogaster > Allodiplogaster sudhausi. The sequence continues at coordinate 1,423,598 of CALZFC010000080.1, forward strand.
CATCTACTCTGAGCATTCGTAGCTCGTCCAGTCTGAAGAACAGGATATGGCTGGATGTCTAAATTACTGCTTGCCACACTTTGACTCGCCATAATATTTAAATAGAAATATGCCGTATGATAAACAAAAAATAATAATTTTTTTTATAAAATGCTGACGCGTTGCCTAGCGCAGTGGCGTTGTCATTGGCCTCCTTCCTGGTCGCGCGGTGCTCGGCCTCTGCACGACTCAACTGCTCTTGGACACGAGCCAAGTCACTCTCGCAACGACGATGGCTGTCTCTGAAGAGGAATCTACATGAGATAAGATAGAGACAGAAAGAGAGAAAGAGAGAGAGAGGAAAGAGAAAGAGGGAGAAAAAGTGAACGAAAAGTGTAGTGGTGCCTTAGAATTAGGCTTGCCGGAAAAAAAATCCGATAAATTTTTACTATTATAACTATAAAAATGCATAATTCCGAAGATTTTGTGAGAGCAGAGCTGAACCTGAGTACATCAATGTTGTGATTGAGTTCCTTGACGGCCCTCTCGTGCTGCTCCTGGAGTGCCCGCTCCTCTCGCTGTCTGCCTGCCACAGCTTCCTCTGCTTCTTCTTCCTTCGCCCGTTGCTCGAGAACGTAGCGGGCGCGAGACTTCAAGCAAAACTATCACAAACGAATCATAAAATTATTTCAGAATTACGAATTCTTAACCTTAACTTCTTCTCGTAAGGCAGCGAGTATTAATAACTGACTGACTGAATCAGAATCAATAGGAAAAGACGATTGATAGCTAAAAATGGAACAGCAAGCCCCGAAATGAATGTATCGTTTCACAAGAAGAACATGAAAATATGTGTCCAAAGTCAACCGTAACCTAAGTGTACTCATAAGATACGGTAAGCAGCAGTTCACCTTGAACGACTCGTACTCCTTGTGAATCTCGTCAACTTTAGCGTCTGCGTTTTCTCTCTCGATGCGCAGTCTGACGTTCTCGTCCCGGAGAGCTTCGACGATCTCCTCGAGGCGAGTGGCGCGTTCTTGTGAAGAGGAAACTTGGCGGGCGAGCTGGAAGAAAACGAGAATTATTCAGATTCGAAGAAAGGAAGGGCAGGAAAATTCCTATTTAGTAATAAAATGAATATTTATGAAGTGTATTAAGCTATTTAGAATAAAACTTTAGTAAATCGGATTACTTTGTTCTTTTTTTTTAATAAAAGAAGCAGACAGCGGGCTTGATTCCGATGAATAAACATTCTGTAAGATTTAATAAATGCATGAAATGAGAAGGCGTACCGCGACGCGTTCCTTGTTCATCTCCTCTTGCATGGAATCCGCACGCGTTCTCTGCGCGTCCAGCTGAAGCTGCAGCTCGGCCAGGCGAGCCTTCTCCACTTCAATTGCTTATTCTTTTTAATAGTCTTCCAAAAGACGATCTTGAAGAAGCAATCATGACAAATATCACTAACACAGGAAAATCATTAGTAACATACTACTATGTGAGAAAAGTTGGGTCTAAAGGAATATTCTGAGAAAAGCCCCCAACTGACTATTCGCTTCTCTCCTCATCTCGTCTGCATTCTCTCTCCCCTCTCGTTCCTCCTTCAACTCTCCCTCTGCAATCTCTCGTTGTCTCTCGCTCTCTGCCAGCGCCTCCCGCGCCTCTTTCAGTTCCTTCGTCATCTTGCTGACCTGTTAAAGGAGGAGTTCGTTAATTGGGACGTCCAGAGCTTAGTAAATAACTATTTTAAAATTCGTGAAATAATATGACATAAAGGTAATAAGAAATGAAGGCTATAATTCTGCAATACTCACTCGCTTCTCGTAATCAGCAAGCTCAAGCGAGAAGACATCAGCAGTTGCGCGCGATTCGCGGAGAGAGGACACCTACAATTTCAATGGATAAAAGATATTTTTATTTTAAAACGAAGGACTGTTCAAGACTCCATTAAGGATAGCTACGATATCGATGTTTAAACCTCGTAATTGTCGTGCATTTTCGTTCTTGTTCTCGTCTAACCTCGGCGCGGGCGTCGTCGAGTTGAGATCGCAGTTCCTCGCAAGTCGCACGCGCCGCCTCGACATCCTCGCGAAGGCGACGAATCAGTGTTGCTGAGTCCTCCTCAAAACATTCACTCGATTATTGGTTTCCCATCATTTTCAAGATGTCCACAATGCCACACTTGTAATAATAACAGTGTGGTTGTGACAAATCAAGGAAACAGAAATCGGTTAGAAATCAAAATTGAAAACTAAAATGGTAATTGTAAACACGAACTCCATTCTGTGCTCCTTCGGCAGGCGGCGGAGCTGCAGCCTTCTCGTTAGACTAGAAAGGGAAGAAGAATCAGAATTAATTTAATGATAATAGATATTACAAAAATGCTAACTTACAAAAGAGAATGAAACATAAGAACTGAGAAAAAAAACGACCTCAAAGGCTTTAATCTTCTGCACGAAGTCTTCGAGCTGCTTACCAAGCTCATCCTGCAAATAATACAAATTCGATAAAGAACCCCTAAATGAAACCGATGACAAAGAATATTGATTTGGAATGAGAAAGAAAAAGAACAACGGGTAAAAAGAGGACCTTCTCAGCTTTCAGTCTATCCCGCGCTTCTCTCGTTTGCCTGAGCACTTCGCCTAGCTTCTTGAAGTCGTGCAGGAGCTCCTCTTTCGTTTTGTCTTGTAGAGTCTTCAACATTTAACACACCAACCAAGAACAACCACCAAGCAAAAAATTATAGCTTACTCAAATCAAAAGTAATTTCTTGCTGTATGTCGGACTCCTGCAACTACTGAGGCACCACAGCACGATGGCTTCCACGTTTCAAAATCTACCTGGATAGCTGGTATTTCTAATAAAAAAATTTTGTGAAGCGAAAGACCACACTTGGTCGCAAATTTCGGGTAGTCTCTGGATGAAGTGGATACAAAACTTGCGTGCTGCGTAAGGATTACACTTATGTTGAATTTTTAGCGGCTGAGGATTTCACTGGGGTGGGAATAGCTGAATAGTACCCAAAATATCATTACGAAGAGATAAATATTCTTCATTAAATATTTATCAATACATGCCGATTTAAAATGTTTCATTGAAAAATTGGGAAAACAACGGAACCTTGTTGCGATTGGCTGCCGTAGAAAGTGGCGGAGGCTCACCAGAGGACTCAGCCATTCCTCCATGAATAATAATTAACTTTAAAAAAAATAGAAATAAAACAACGAAGAGCACAGGCTTAAGCAGCCCAGCACTGGCGAGTTACCTGCACTAGTCACCCACGTCATAAGATATTTCTATTTTCCGGCTCCAGATATTCGAAAAATTCACTGGCACGATATTTACATCGCACTCACATGAGTTTACACCATTCTTCTTCGAATAAACATTGTCATCTCTCTCTCTCTCTCTCTCTCTCTCTCTCTCTCTTTCGCTATGCGCTCTCTTCCATCGAGATCTTGCCTCCAAGGATCTTTTGGCTAAAATACTTTCTGAATTAATAACAGTTTTAATCTGTCAGGAGGTTACTCCTGATAAAAATTTGCAAATTAGTTAAATGAGTCAATTTATTGTTGAAAATTAAGAGAGCCTCTCTGTAAGGATCAAGCAGCCCTCAATGGAGGCCTGCCCCGGCGCAAAATTTTCTGATTCAGTTATCCAAAATTTAATTAGGGGTTCACATATGCATTGTAAAGAAGATTAGTAGATCAATTTTGGTATAAAAAATTTTTTCTTGTCTGGGTAAGCAAAAGTAAGGAAAAAGTGTACATCGCCATAACTTTCTTCAAAATCAACATTTTTTTATTTACTTTTTTTTATTGGCATTTCGGTTGAATTCTAATCAAAAACTCTATTGATGTATTTGGTGAAATATTTTATTCTCATGTCGAAAAATTATTTTAAATATTTCAATTTCACCGTTGAATACCTTATACTCATTTAGTCCTGGGTTTTATATCTCAAAATGTAGAGCATTAAAAACTGTATAACATATATTCTTTTCGTTTAGTGTGTCCTACCCTAAAGGGGTTACAAATAGGCTCAAATGGGGGCAACTCGGATATGTAGGATTCAAGGAATGCGTGAAAACGAAGTTAAATTCTTGTTATGACATAAAATAAACCACTTCGTACGATTCAGCACGTTTTTCTTTTCATAAAAGCATTCCATCAAAATTTCATAAAAACATTTTTCTATGAAAAAAAATGCATTTTTCGATTTTTCTGCCATAGTCAGAAAATGACCTAAAACAATTCGAATCGCTGTATTTTCAATGTTTTCAGCGAGAACAGAATGCGGATAGTACAGAACAATACGCGACAAAATTCTCTACAACATACATCATTTATATCCGAATACAAGGTCCCTACGAATGGCAGTATTGATTTTCCTATGGCCGTCGCGCCAAAACTGACAGATCCTCGTTTTGAAGTTTTGTGCAATCTACTTGATTCCTACTCATACTGTACATCATTCTGCTCCCCATAGCATAATTAGTTCAGAACCGATGTTTATATTGCAGATTTCCCGTGCTAAAAGTCCGCAAAAGGGTTTGCACGCGCGCGGTTTTGAACCTGTGACCTATGACATTCGACGTGCACAACCAATGGACCAAAATGCCATTAAAAAATTCATTTCTGGAAAATGCCAAAACCAATCTTAAAGAATGACCTATCAATCGATAGCTATTTTTGCGCTCTATCGAAATAAATATATCCGACAAAAAGTGTAAATTGACGGTAAGGTCAAATAAGCGGTCAAAGTATTCGAACCCAAAGAAGTAGATCAAACAAGCTATTTATCATAAAGTGATGTATGGGAAAGTTGTTTGTCTGAGCGATAGCTATAAAATGGCATATAACATGTGGTGATATGTTCAATAAGCGAGAAATAACGGCTGCGGTAATGGCTTCCCAGAAAATTGGCTTTTCAAAGATCCATAGGGCACTTTTCCGGTACTCCATCTGAACAGAAAATAGTGGGTGATACAACATGTCCTCTACATTAATACCAGAGATTGCACAAAACTTGCAAAACGAGGATCTGTCAGTTTTGGCGCGACGGCCATAGGAAAATCAATACTGCCATTCGTAGGGACCTTGTATTCGGAAATAAATGATGTATGTTGTAGAGAATTTTGTCGCGTATTGTTCTGTACTATCCGCATTCTGTTCTCGCTGAAAACATTGAAAATACAGCGATTCGAATAGTTTTAGGTCATTTTCTGACTATGGCAGAAAAATCGAAAAATGCATTTTTTTTCATAGAAAAATGTTTTTATGAAATTTTGATGGAATGCTTTTATGAAAAGAAAAACGTGCTGAATCGTACGAAGTGGTTTATTTTATGTCATAACAAGAATTTAACTTCGTTTTCACGCATTCCTTGAATCCTACATATCCGAGTTGCCCCCATTTGAGCCTATTTGTAACCCCTTTAGGGTAGGACACACTAAACGAAAAGAATATATGTTATACAGTTTTTAATGCTCTACATTTTGAGATATAAAACCCAGGACTAAATGAGTATAAGGTATTCAACGGTGAAATTGAAATATTTAAAATAATTTTTCGACATGAGAATAAAATATTTCACCAAATACATCAATAGAGTTTTTGATTAGAATTCAACCGAAATGCCAATAAAAAAAAGTAAATAAAAAAATGTTGATTTTGAAGTGAGATACATCAAATCACATATTATCCATACTTTTAATTGTTCACGCATGTATATTTTTTGAAAAAAAAATTTTGTCATTTAATCTTGTTACTGAGGCCCAGTGCCATGTCCGAGAAAGTTTTCGCTCTCGAAATCCAACATCTGGATCTGGGGCAGGCCCTACTGGAAGCATACGGAGAGGCTCTCTTAAAATATTATTGGATGTATGGGGAATTGAACCCCAGACCTCTCGCATGCTAAGCGAGCGCTCTACCACTGAGCCATACCCCCAAGCGATCTGCTTATTTTTCTCTCCACTCATAAAAGTTGGTGATTTTCAAGATCAATGAAATAGAAAAATAATTACTGGAGGTATGGGGAATTGAACCCCAGACCTCTCGCATGCTAAGCGAGCGCTCTACCACTGAGCTATACCCCCACGCAGACTGCGTGGCAGACAATGATCAAACCTTTGGGTAGTTTGCAGATATCTTCTTATCTCTCTGAACATCGATGAAGCCACACACTCTGTCAACATTCATGTCGAGGTGCTCAATCACTGAACCCCAAGGGCATTGCTAAAGTTTCAGACAAGTATTAAAAAATTTGTACTTTTCAGATCGATCTCTTCTTATATCTCTAAGATTTGATTATCTTATTGGGAAGACTCTGACAGCAATCATATCGAGCGAGACCATTGCGTTTATTTCCGATTTCTACTTCTACGCGCCTTAGAAAATGTGAAAATATTGAGACTCTCCGTCGGGGGCATAGCTCAGTTGTAGAGCGCGCGCTTCGCATGCGCGAGGTCTGGGGTTCGATTCCCCATGCCTCCAAGGATCTTTTGGCTAAAATACTTTCTTAATTAATAACAGTTTTAATCTGTCAGGAGTTTCCATTTAAAAATTTGCAAATTAGTTAAATGAGTCAATTTATTGTTGAAAATGAAAAATATTATTGGAGGCATGGGGAATTGAACCCCAGACCTCTCGCATGCTAAGCGAGCGCTCTACCACTGAGCTATACCCCCACACAGAGTGCTAAGGGTGGCAGACAATGATCAAACCTTTGGGTAGTTTGCAAATATCTTCTTATCTCTCTGAACATCGATGAAGCCACACACTCTGTCAACATTCATGTCGAGGTACTCAATCACTGAGCCCCAAGGGCATTGCTACGTGTTTCAGACAATTATTTAAAAAAATTGTACTTTGCAGATCTCTTCTTATATCTCTAAGATTTGATTATCTTATTGGGAAGACTCTGTCAGCAATCATATCGAGCGAGACCATTGAGTTTATTTCCGATTTCTACTTTTCTCTGCGCCTTAGCAAATGTGAAAATATTGAGACTCACCGTCGGGGGCATAGCTCAGTGGTAGAGCGCTCGCTTAGCATGCGAGAGGTCTGGGGTTCAATTCCCCATACCTCCAATAATATTTTTAATTTTCAACAATAAATTGACTCATTTAACTAATTTGCAAATTTTTATCAGGAAACTCCTGACAGATTAAAACTGTTATTAATTCAGAAAGTATTTTAGCCAAAAGATCCTTGGAGGCATGGGGAATCGAACCCCAGACCTCGCGCATGCGAAGCGCGCGCTCTACCCCTGAGCTATGCCCCCGACGGAGAGTCTCAATATTTTCACATTTGCTAAGGCGCAGAGCAAAGTAGAAATCGGAAATAAACTCAATGGTCTCGCTCGATATGATTGCTGACAGAGTCTTCCCAATAAGATAATCAAATCTTAGAGATATAAGAAGAGATCTGCAAAGTACAATTTTTTAAATAATTGTCTGAAACACGTAGCAATGCCCTTGGGGCTCAGTGATTGAGTACCTCGACATGAATGTTGACAGAGTGTGTGGCTTCATCGATGTTCAGAGAGATAACTAGCTATCTGCAAACTACCCAAAGGTTTGATCATTGTCTACCACCCTTAGCACTCTGTGAGGGGGTATAGCTCAGTGGTAGAGCGCTCGCTTAGCATGCGAGAGGTCTGGGGTTCAATTCCCCATACCTCCAGTAATCATTTTTCTATTTCATTGATCTTGAAAATCATAAACTTTTATGAGTGGAGAGACAAATAAGCAGATCGCTTGGGGGAGCTCAGTGGTAGAGCGCTCGCTTAGCATGCGAGAGGTCTGGGGTTCAATTCCCCATACCTCCAATAATATTTTTAATTTTCAACAATAAATTGACTCATTTAACTAATTTGCAAATTTTTATCAGGAAACTCCTGACAGATTAAAACTGTTATTAATTCAGAAAGTATTTTAGCCAAAAGATCCTTGGAGGCATGGGGAATCGAACCCCAGACCTCGCGCATGCGAAGCGCGCGCTCTACCCCTGAGCTATGCCCCCGATGGAGAGTCTCAATATTTTCACATTTGCTAAGGCGCAGAGCAAAGTAGAAATCGGAAATAAACTCAATGGTCTCGCTCGATATGATTGCTGACAGAGTCTTCCCAATAAGATAATCAAATCTTAGAGATATAAGAAGAGATCTGCAAAGTACAATTTTTTAAATAATTGTCTGAAACACGTAGCAATGCCCTTGGGGCTCAGTGATTGAGTACCTCGACATGAATGTTGACAGAGTGTGTGGCTTCATCGATGTTCAGAGAGATAACTAGCTATCTGCAAACTACCCAAAGGTTTGATCATTGTCTTTCACCCTTAGCACTCTGTGAGGGGGTATAGCTCAGTGGTAGAGCGCTCGCTTAGCATGCGAGAGGTCTGGGGTTCAATTCCCCATACCTCCAGCAATCATTTTTCTATTTCATTGATCTTGAAAATCATAAACTTTAATGAGTGGAGAGACAAATAAGCAGATCGCTTGGGGGTATAGCTCAGTGGTAGAGCGCTCGCTTAGCATGCGAGAGGTCTGGGGTTCAATTCCCCATACCTCCAATAATATTTTTAATTTTCAACAATAAATTGACTCATTTAACTAATTTGCAAATTTTTATCAGGAAACTCCTGACAGATTAAAACTGTTATTAATTCAGAAAGTATTTTAGCCAAAAGATCCTTGGAGGCATGGGGAATCGAACCCCAGACCCCGACGGAGAGTCTCAATATTTTCACATTTGCTAAGGCGCAGAGAAAAGTAGAAATCGGAAATAAACTCAATGGTCTCGCTCGATATGATTGCTGTCAGAGTCTTCCCAATAAGATAATCAAATCTTAGAGATATAAGAAGAGATCTGCAAAGTACAATTTTTTTTAATAATTGTCTGAAACACGTAGCAATGCCCTTGGGGCTCAGTGTTTGAGCACCTCGACATGAATGTTGACAGAGTGTGTGGCTTCATCGATGTTCAGAGAGATAAGAAGATATCTGCAAACTACCCAAAGGTTTGATCATTGTCTGCCACCCTTAGCACTCTGTGTGGGGGGGGGGTATAGCTCAGTGGTAGAGCGCTCGCTTAGCATGCGAGAGGTCTGGGGTTCAATTCCCCATACCTCCAATAATATTTTTAATTTTCAACAATAAATTGACTCATTTAACTAATTTGCAAATTTTTATCAGGAAACTCCTGACAGATTAAAACTTTTATTAATTCAGAAAGTATTTTAGCCAAAAGATCCTTGGAGGCATGGGGAATCGAACCCCAGACCTCGCGCATGCGAAGCGCGCGCTCTACCCCTGAGCTATGCCCCCGACGGAGAGTCTCAATATTTTCACATTTGCTAAGGCGCAGAGAAAAGTAGAAATCGGAAATAAACTCAATGGTCTCGCTCGATATGATTGCTGTCAGAGTCTTCCCAATAAGATAATCAAATCTTAGAGATATAAGAAGAGATCTGCAAAGTACAATTTTTTTTAATAATTGTCTGAAACACGTAGCAATGCCCTTGGGGCTCAGTGTTTGAGCACCTCGACATGAATGTTGACAGAGTGTGTGGCTTCATCGATGTTCAGAGAGATAAGAAGATATCTGCAAACTACCCAAAGGTTTGATCATTGTCTGCCACCCTTAGCACTCTGTGTGGGGGTATAGTTCAGTGGTAGAGCGCTCGCTTAGCATGCGAGAGGTCTGGGGTTCAATTCCCCATACCTCCAGTAATCATTTTTCTATTTCATTGATCTTGAAAATCATAAATTTTTATGAGTGGAGAGACAAATAAGCAGATCGCTTGGGGGTATAGCTCAGTGGTAGAGCGCTCGCTTAGCATGCGAGAGGTCTGCGGTTCAATTCCCCATACCTCCAATAATATTTTTAATTTTCAACAATAAATTGACTCATTTAACTAATTTGCAAATTTTATCAGAAAACTCCTGACAGATTAAAACTGTTATTAATTCAGAAAGTATTTTAGCCAAAAGATCCTTGGAGGCATGGGGAATCGAACTCCAGACCTCGCGCATGCGAAGAGCGCGCTCTACCCCTGAGCTATGCCCACGACGGAGAGTCTCAATATTTTCACATTTGCTAAGGCGCAGAGAAAAGTAGAAATCGGAAATAAACTCAATGGTCTCGCTCGATATGATTGCTGACAGAGTCTTCCCAATAAGATAATCAAATCTTAGAGATATAAGAAGAGATCTGCAAAGTACAATTTTTTTTAATAATCGTCTGAAACACGTAGCAATGCCCTTGGGGCTCAGTGTTTGAGCACCTCGACATGAATGTTGACAGAGTGTGTGGCTTCATCGATGTTCAGAGAGATAAGAAGATATCTGCAAACTACCCAAAGGTTTGATCATTGTCTGCCACCCTTAGCACTCTGAGTGGGGGTATAGTTCAGTGGTAGAGCGCTCGCTTAGCATGCGAGAGGTCTGGGGTTCAATTCCCCATACCTCCAGTAATCATTTTTCTATTTCATTGATCTTGAAAATCATAAACTTTTATGAGTGGAGAGACAAATAAGCAGATCGCTTGGGGGTATAGCTCAGTGGTAGAGCGCTCGCTTAGCATGCGAGAGGTCTGGGGTTCAATTCCCCATACCTCCAATAATATTTTTAATTTTCAACAATAAATTGACTCATTTAACTAATTTGCAAATTTTTATCAGGAAACTCCTGACAGATTAAAACTGTTATTAATTCAGAAAGTATTTTAGCCAAAAGATCCTTGGAGGCATGGGGAATCGAACCCCAGACCTCGCGCATGCGAAGCGCGCGCTCTACCCCTGAGCTATGCCCCCGACGGAGAGTCTCAATATTTTCACATTTGCTAAGGCGCAGAGAAAAGTAGAAATCGGAAATAAACTCAATGGTCTCGCTCGATATGATTGCTGTCAGAGTCTTCCCAATAAGATAATCAAATCTTAGAGATATAAGAAGAGATCTGCAAAGTACAATTTTTTTTAATAATTGTCTGAAACACGTAGCAATGCCCTTGGGGCTCAGTGTTTGAGCACCTCGACATGAATGTTGACAGAGTGTGTGGCTTCATCGATGTTCAGAGAGATAAGAAGATATCTGCAAACTACCCAAAGGTTTGATCATTGTCTGCCACCCTTAGCACTCTGTGTGGGGGTATAGTTCAGTGGTAGAGCGCTCGCTTAGCATGCGAGAGGTCTGGGGTTCAATTCCCCATACCTCCAGTAATCATTTTTCTATTTCATTGATCTTGAAAATCATAAATTTTTATGAGTGGAGAGACAAATAAGCAGATCGCTTGGGGGTATAGCTCAGTGGTAGAGCGCTCGCTTAGCATGCGAGAGGTCTGCGGTTCAATTCCCCATACCTCCAATAATATTTTTAATTTTCAACAATAAATTGACTCATTTAACTAATTTGCAAATTTTTATCAGAAAACTCCTGACAGATTAAAACTGTTATTAATTCAGAAAGTATTTTAGCCAAAAGATCCTTGGAGGCATGGGGAATCGAACTCCAGACCTCGCGCATGCGAAGAGCGCGCTCTACCCCTGAGCTATGCCCACGACGGAGAGTCTCAATATTTTCACATTTGCTAAGGCGCAGAGAAAAGTAGAAATCGGAAATAAACTCAATGGTCTCGCTCGATATGATTGCTGACAGAGTCTTCCCAATAAGATAATCAAATCTTAGAGATATAAGAAGAGATCTGCAAAGTACAATTTTTTTTAATAATCGTCTGAAACACGTAGCAATGCCCTTGGGCTCAGTGTTTGAGCACCTCGACATGAATGTTGACAGAGTGTGTGGCTTCATCGATGTTCAGAGAGATAAGAAGATATCTGCAAACTACCCAAAGGTTTGATCATTGTCTGCCACCCTTAGCACTCTGAGTGGGGGTATAGTTCAGTGGTAGAGCGCTCGCTTAGCATGCGAGAGGTCTGGGGTTCAATTCCCCATACCTCCAGTAATCATTTTTCTATTTCATTGATCTTGAAAATCATAAACTTTTATGAGTGGAGAGACAAATAAGCAGATCGCTTGGGGGTATAGCTCAGTGGTAGAGCGCTCGCTTAGCATGCGAGAGGTCTGGGGTTCAATTCCCCATACCTCCAATAATATTTTTAATTTTCAACAATAAATTGACTCATTTAACTAATTTGCAAATTTTTATCAGGAAACTCCTGACAGATTAAAACTGTTATTAATTCAGAAAGTATTTTAGCCAAAAGATCCTTGGAGGCATGGGGAATCGAACCCCAGACCTCGCGCATGCGAAGCGCGCGCTCTACCCCTGAGCTATGCCCCCGACGGAGAGTCTCAATATTTTCACATTTGCTAAGGCGCAGAGAAAAGTAGAAATCGGAAATAAACTCAATGGTCTCGCTCGATATGATTGCTGTCAGAGTCTTCCCAATAAGATAATCAAATCTTAGAGATATAAGAAGAGATCTGCAAAGTACAATTTTTTTTAATAATTGTCTGAAACACGTAGCAATGCCCTTGGGGCTCAGTGTTTGAGCACCTCGACATGAATGTTGACAGAGTGTGTGGCTTCATCGATGTTCAGAGAGATAAGAAGATATCTGCAAACTACCCAAAGGTTTGATCATTGTCTGCCACCCTTAGCACTCTGTGTGGGGGTATAGTTCAGTGGTAGAGCGCTCGCTTAGCATGCGAGAGGTCTGGGGTTCAATTCCCCATACCTCCAGTAATCATTTTTCTATTTCATTGATCTTGAAAATCATAAATTTTTATGAGTGGAGAGACAAATAAGCAGATCGCTTGGGGGTATAGCTCAGTGGTAGAGCGCTCGCTTAGCATGCGAGAGGTCTGCGGTTCAATTCCCCATACCTCCAATAATATTTTTAATTTTCAACAATAAATTGACTCATTTAACTAATTTGCAAATTTTTATCAGAAAACTCCTGACAGATTAAAACTGTTATTAATTCAGAAAGTATTTTAGCCAAAAGATCCTTGGAGGCATGGGGAATCGAACTCCAGACCTCGCGCATGCGAAGAGCGCGCTCTACCCCTGAGCTATGCCCACGACGGAGAGTCTCAATATTTTCACATTTGCTAAGGCGCAGAGAAAAGTAGAAATCGGAAATAAACTCAATGGTCTCGCTCGATATGATTGCTGACAGAGTCTTCCCAATAAGATAATCAAATCTTAGAGATATAAGAAGAGATCTGCAAAGTACAATTTTTTTTAATAATCGTCTGAAACACGTAGCAATGCCCTTGGGGCTCAGTGTTTGAGCACCTCGACATGAATGTTGACAGAGTGTGTGGCTTCATCGATGTTCAGAGAGATAAGAAGATATCTGCAAACTACCCAAAGGTTTGATCATTGTCTGCCACCCTTAGCACTCTGAGTGGGGGTATAGTTCAGTGGTAGAGCGCTCGCTTAGCATGCGAGAGGTCTGGGGTTCAATTCCCCATACCTCCAGTAATCATTTTTCTATTTCATTGATCTTGAAAATCATAAACTTTTATGAGTGGAGAGACAAATAAGCAGATCGCTTGGGGTATAGCTCAGTGGTAGAGCGCTCGCTTAGCATGCGAGAGGTCTGGGGTTCAATTCCCCATACCTCCAATAATATTTTTAATTTTCAACAATAAATTGACTCATTTAACTAATTTGCAAATTTTTATCAGGAAACTCCTGACAGATTAAAACTGTTATTAATTCAGAAAGTATTTTAGCCAAAAGATCCTTGGAGGCATGGGGAATCGAACCCCAGACCTCGCGCATGCGAAGCGCGCGCTCTACCCCTGAGCTATGCCCCGACGGAGAGTCTCAATATTTTCACATTTGCTAAGGCGCAGAGAAAAGTAGAAATCGGAAATAAACTCAATGGTCTCGCTCGATATGATTGCTGTCAGAGTCTTCCCAATAAGATAATCAAATCTTAGAGATATAAGAAGAGATCTGCAAAGTACAATTTTTTAAATAATTGTCTGAAACACATAGCAATGCTGTTGGGGCTCAGTGATTGAGTACCTCGACATGAATGTTGACAGAGTGTGTGGCTTCATCGATGTTCAGAGAGATAACTAGCTATCTGCAAACTACCCAAAGGTTTGATCATTGTCTACCACCCTTAGCACTCTGTGAGGGGGTATAGCTCAGTGGTAGAGCGCTCGCTTCGCATGCGCGAGGTCTGGGGTTCGATTCCCCATGCCTCCAAGGATCTTTTGGCTAAAATACTTTCTGAATTAATAACAGTTTTAATCTGTCAGGAGTTTCCTGATAAAAATTTGCAAATTAGTTAAATGAGTCAATTTATTGTTGAAAATTAAAGTATGGGGAATTGAACCCCAGACCTCTCGCATGCTAAGCGAGCGCTCTACCACTGAGCTATACCCCCACGCAGAGTGCAGACAATGATCAAACCATTGAGTAGTTTGCAGATATCTTCTTATCTCTCTGAACATCGATGAAGCCACACACTCTGTCAACATTCATGTCGAGGTGCTCAATCACTGAGCATCAAGGGCATTGCTACGTGTTTCAGATAATTATTAAAAAAATTGTACTTTGCAGATCTCTTCTTATATCTCTAAGATTTGATTATCTTATTGGGAAGACTCTGACAGCAATCATATCGAGCGAGACCATTGAGTTTATTTCCGATTTCTACTTTGCTCTGCGCCTTAGCAAATGTGAAAATATTGAGACTCTCCGTCGGGGGCATAGCTCAGGGGTAGAGCGCGCGCTTCGCATGCGCGAGGTCTGGGGTTCGATTACCCATGCCTCCAAGGATCTTTTGGCTAAAATACTTTCTGAATTAATAACAGTTTTAATCTGTCAGGAGTTTCCTGATAAAAATTTGCAAATTAGTTAAATGAGTCAATTTATTGTTGAAAATTAAAAATATTACTGGAGGTATGGGGAATTGAACCCCAGACCTCTCGCATGCTAAGCGAGCGCTCTACCACTGAGCTATACCCCCTCACAGAGTGCTAAGGGTGGTAGACAATGATCAAACCTTTGGGTAGTTTGCAGATAGCTAGTTATCTCTCTGAACATCGATGAAGCCACACACTCTGTCAACATTCATGTCGAGGTACTCAATCACTGAGCCCCAAGGGCATTGCTACGTGTTTCAGACAATTATTTAAAAAATTGTACTTTGCAGATCTCTTCTTATATCTCTAAGATTTGATTATCTTATTGGGAAGACTCTGTCAGCAATCATATCGAGCGAGACCATTGAGTTTATTTCCGATTTCTACTTTGCTCTGCGCCTTAGCAAATGTGAAAATATTGAGACTCTCCGTCGGGGGCATAGCTCAGGGGTAGAGCGCGCGCTTCGCATGCGCGAGGTCTGGGGTTCGAATCCCCATGCCTCCAAGGATCTTTTGGCTAAAATACTTTCTGAATTAATAACAGTTTTAATCTGTCAGGAGTTTCCTGATAAAAATTTGCAAATTAGTTAAATGAGTCAATTTATTGTTGAAAATTAAAAATATTATTGGAGGTATGGGGAATTGAACCCCAGACCTCTCGCATGCTAAGCGAGCGCTCTACCACTGAGCTCCCCCAAGCGATCTGCTTATTTGTCTCTCCACTCATAAAAGTTTATGATTTTCAAGATCAATGAAATAGAAAATGATTACTGGAGGTATGGGGAATTGAACCCCAGACCTCTCGCATGCTAAGCGAGCGCTCTACCACTGAGCTATACCCCCTCACAGAGTGCTAAGGGTGGTAGACAATGATCAAACCTTTGGGTAGTTTGCAGATAGCTAGTTATCTCTCTGAACATCGATGAAGCCACACACTCTGTCAACATTCATGTCGAGGTACTCAATCACTGAGCCCCAAGGGCATTGCTACGTGTTTCAGACAATTATTTAAAAAATTGTACTTTGCAGATCTCTTCTTATATCTCTAAGATTTGATTATCTTATTGGGAAGACTCTGTCAGCAATCATATCGAGCGAGACCATTGAGTTTATTTCCGATTTCTACTTTGCTCTGCGCCTTAGCAAATGTGAAAATATTGAGACTGTCCGTCGGGGCATAGCTCAGGGGTAGAGCGCGCGCTTCGCATGCGCGAAGTCTGGGGTTCGAATCCCCATGCCTCCAAGGATCTTTTGGCTAAAATACTTTCTGAATTAATAACAGTTTTAATCTGTCAGGAGTTTCCTGATAAAAATTTGCAAATTAGTTAAATGAGTCAATTTATTGTTGAAAATTAAAAATATTATTGGAGGTATGGGGAATTGAACCCCAGACCTCTCGCATGCTAAGCGAGCGCTCTACCACTGAGCTCCCCCAAGCGATCTGCTTATTTGTCTCTCCACTCATAAAAGTTTA
This sequence comes from Allodiplogaster sudhausi, assembly GCA_945643635.1. Taxonomy (NCBI): domain Eukaryota; kingdom Metazoa; phylum Nematoda; class Chromadorea; order Rhabditida; family Diplogasteridae; genus Allodiplogaster; species Allodiplogaster sudhausi. The sequence continues at coordinate 1,439,898 of CALZFC010000080.1, forward strand.
TGATTTTCAAGATCAATGAAATAGAAAAATGATTACTGGAGGTATGGGGAATTGAACCCCAGACCTCTCGCATGCTAAGCGAGCGCTCTACCACTGAGCTATACCCCCTCACAGAGTGCTAAGGGTGGTAGACAATGATCAAACCTTTGGGTAGTTTGCAGATAGCTAGTTATCTCTCTGAACATCGATGAAGCCACACACTCTGTCAACATTCATGTCGAGGTACTCAATCACTGAGCCCCAAGGGCATTGCTACGTGTTTCAGACAATTATTTAAAAAATTGTACTTTGCAGATCTCTTCTTATATCTCTAAGATTTGATTATCTTATTGGGAAGACTCTGTCAGCAATCATATCGAGCGAGACCATTGAGTTTATTTCCGATTTCTACTTTGCTCTGCGCCTTAGCAAATGTGAAAATATTGAGACTCTCCGTCGGGGGCATAGCTCAGGGGTAGAGCGCGCGCTTCGCATGGGCGAGGTCTGGGGTTCGATTCCCCATGCCTCCAAGGATCTTTTGGCTAAAATACTTTCTGAATTAATAACAGTTTTAATCTGTCAGGAGTTTCCTGATAAAAATTTGCAAATTAGTTAAATGAGTCAATTTATTGTTGAAAATTAAAAATATTATGGGAGGTATGGGGAATTGAACCCCAGACCTCTCGCATGCTAAGCGAGCGCTCTACCACTGAGCTATACCCCCAAGCGATCTGCTTATTTGTCTCTCCACTCATTAAAGTTTATGATTTTCAAGATCAATGAAATAGAAAAATGATTGCTGGAGGTATGGGGAATTGAACCCCAGACCTCTCGCATGCTAAGCGAGCGCTCTACCACTGAGCTATACCCCCTCACAGAGTGCTAAGGGTGAAAGACAATGATCAAACCTTTGGGTAGTTTGCAGATAGCTAGTTATCTCTCTGAACATCGATGAAGCCACACACTCTGTCAACATTCATGTCGAGGTACTCAATCACTGAGCCCCAAGGGCATTGCTACGTGTTTCAGACAATTATTTAAAAAATTGTACTTTGCAGATCTCTTCTTATATCTCTAAGATTTGATTATCTTATTGGGAAGACTCTGTCAGCAATCATATCGAGCGAGACCATTGAGTTTATTTCCGATTTCTACTTTGCTCTGCGCCTTAGCAAATGTGAAAATATTGAGACTCTCCGTCGGGGGCATAGCTCAGGGGTAGAGCGCGCGCTTCGCATGCGCGAGGTCTGGGGTTCGATTCCCCATGCCTCCAAGGATCTTTTGGCTAAAATACTTTCTGAATTAATAACAGTTTTAATCTGTCAGGAGTTTCCTGATAAAAATTTGCAAATTAGTTAAATGAGTCAATTTACTGTTGAAAATTAAAAATATTATTGGAGGTATGGGGAATTGAACCCCAGACCTCTCGCATGCTAAGCGAGCGCTCTACCACTGAGCTATACCCCCAAGCGATCTGCTTATTTGTCTCTCCACTCATTAAAGTTTATGATTTTCAAGATCAATGAAATAGAAAAATGATTGCTGGAGGTATGGGGAATTGAACCCCAGACCACTCGCATGCTAAGCGAGCGCTCTACCACTGAGCTATACCCCTCACAGACTGCTAAGGGTGAAAGACAATGATCAAACCTTTGGGTAGTTTGCAGATAGCTAGTTATCTCTCTGAACATCGATGAAGCCACACACTCTGTCAACATTCATGTCGAGGTACTCAATCACTGAGCCCCAAGGGCATTGCTACGTGTTTCAGACAATTATTTAAAAAATTGTACTTTGCAGATCTCTTCTTATATCTCTAAGATTTGATTATCTTATTGGGAAGACTCTGTCAGCAATCATATCGAGCGAGACCATTGAGTTTATTTCCGATTTCTACTTTGCTCTGCGCCTTAGCAAATGTGAAAATATTGAGACTCTCCGTCGGGGGCATAGCTCAGGGGTAGAGCGCGCGCTTCGCATGCGCGAGGTCTGGGGTTCGAATCCCCATGCCTCCAAGGATCTTTTGGCTAAAATACTTTCTGAATTAATAACAGTTTTAATCTGTCAGGAGTTTCCTGATAAAAATTTGCAAATTAGTTAAATGAGTCAATTTATTGTTGAAAATTAAAAATATTATTGGAGGTATGGGGAATTGAACCCCAGACCTCTCGCATGCTAAGCGAGCGCTCTACCACTGAGCTCCCCCAAGCGATCTGCTTATTTGTCTCTCCACTCATAAAAGTTTATGATTTTCAAGATCAATGAAATAGAAAATGATTACTGGAGGTATGGGGAATTGAACCACAGACCTCTCGCATGCTAAGCGAGCGCTCTACCACTGAGCTATACCCCCTCACAGAGTGCTAAGGGTGGTAGACAATGATCAAACCTTTGGGTAGTTTGCAGATAGCTAGTTATCTCTCTGAACATCGATGAAGCCACACACTCTGTCAACATTCATGTCGAGGTACTCAATCACTGAGCCCCAAGGGCATTGCTACGTGTTTCAGACAATTATTTAAAAAATTGTACTTTGCAGATCTCTTCTTATATCTCTAAGATTTGATTATCTTATTGGGAAGACTCTGTCAGCAATCATATCGAGCGAGACCATTGAGTTTATTTCCGATTTCCAATTAGAGCTGTAAACCATGTGTCTACGGTAACTCTGAGCAGAGTTACAGGTAAAATAATAAAATACCTCAAACTTGGGTAATTAAACCGAGTGAGTTGCACGGTTGGTGACTCACTCGGTAAAAGTTGCACCTATGCCGGGCGGAGTTTGAAAAAAGTCGAAAAAAAAATGAACTCCAGGAAAGTGTTACGAAACCAGAGTGTATCTCCAAATACACGTGCTCGATAATTATCCCCTCCGAAATCGTACTCGATCGGCATTAAGTGCATAATTATGAGTGGAGAAGTTTAATATACACGAATTTTTTTCTTAAATTGTGATGTCGAAGTTTTCAACAAATTATATTTCGAAGAAGCGACAAACGTCGATTAAACCAGTATGCTGTAGAAATAGTACGAACAATACGCTATTTTCTGGTACCGCTCAAACCCCTCGGGGCATCCGGTTTAGTTTACCATTAACTATATTAGGGAATTCAAAATTTCGGAGAATAAAGTCGAATATTATAAATATTGTTCGGGCGTGGTCAAAATAACAGGAAATAGGGGTGCGACCACGCGCGGACACCACATTAAATTTCAGCTGAACCCCAATCGAATATTCGTCTAGATTTTCAATAAAGTCAATTAGGGATGTTAATTCGCCGACCTCGGCGAAAATTCCCCGACCTCGGCGAAAATTCCCCGAGGTCGGCGAAAATTCGCCGTAATCGGCGAGTTCGCCACAAACGGCGAATTACAATAACTACGCTGAATAATGGTTACTCAAGGTCGCTCGCATATGAATGACGGGGATTTTGAACGATTCAGCGATATGATAACTTTCGCAATTTTTGGTAGAGCGCTCGCTTAGCATGCGAGAGGTCTGGGGTTCAATTCCCCATACCTCCAATAATATTTTTAATTTTCAACAGTAAATTGACTCATTTAACTAATTTGCAAATTTTTATCAGGAAACTCCTGACAGATTAAAACTGTTATTAATTCAGAAAGTATTTTAGCCAAAAGATCCTTGGAGGCATGGGGAATCGAACCCCAGACCTCGCGCATGCGAAGCGCGCGCTCTACCCCTGAGCTATGCCCCCGACGGAGAGTCTCAATATTTTCACATTTGCTAAGGCGCAGAGCAAAGTAGAAATCGGAAATAAACTCAATGGTCTCGCTCGATATGATTGCTGACAGAGTCTTCCCAATAAGATAATCAAATCTTAGAGATATAAGAAGAGATCTGCAAAGTACAATTTTTTAAATAATTGTCTGAAACACGTAGCAATGCCCTTGGGGCTCAGTGATTGAGTACCTCGACATGAATGTTGACAGAGTGTGTGGCTTCATCGATGTTCAGAGAGATAACTAGCTATCTGCAAACTACCCAAAGGTTTGATCATTGTCTTTCACCCTTAGCACTCTGTGAGGGGGTATAGCTCAGTGGTAGAGCGCTCGCTTAGCATGCGAGAGGTCTGGGGTTCAATTCCCCATACCTCCAGCAATCATTTTTCTATTTCATTGATCTTGAAAATCATAAACTTTAATGAGTGGAGAGACAAATAAGCAGATCGCTTGGGGGTATAGCTCAGTGGTAGAGCGCTCGCTTAGCATGCGAGAGGTCTGGGGTTCAATTCCCCATACCTCCCATAATATTTTTAATTTTCAACAATAAATTGACTCATTTAACTAATTTGCAAATTTTTATCAGGAAACTCCTGACAGATTAAAACTGTTATTAATTCAGAAAGTATTTTAGCCAAAAGATCCTTGGAGGCATGGGGAATCGAACCCCAGACCTCGCGCATGCGAAGCGCGCGCTCTACCCCTGAGCTATGCCCCCGACGGAGAGTCTCAATATTTTCACATTTGCTAAGGCGCAGAGCAAAGTAGAAATCGGAAATAAACTCAATGGTCTCGCTCGATATGATTGCTGACAGAGTCTTCCCAATAAGATAATCAAATCTTAGAGATATAAGAAGAGATCTGCAAAGTACAATTTTTTAAATAATTGTCTGAAACACGTAGCAATGCCCTTGGGGCTCAGTGATTGAGTACCTCGACATGAATGTTGACAGAGTGTGTGGCTTCATCGATGTTCAGAGAGATAACTAGCTATCTGCAAACTACCCAAAGGTTTGATCATTGTCTACCACCCTTAGCACTCTGTGAGGGGGTATAGCTCAGTGGTAGAGCGCTCGCTTAGCATGCGAGAGGTCTGGGGTTCAATTCCCCATACCTCCAGTAATCATTTTTCTATTTCATTGATCTTGAAAATCATAAACTTTTATGAGTGGAGAGACAAATAAGCAGATCGCTTGGGGGAGCTCAGTGGTAGAGCGCTCGCTTAGCATGCGAGAGGTCTGGGGTTCAATTCCCCATACCTCCAATAATATTTTTAATTTTCAACAATAAATTGACTCATTTAACTAATTTGCAAATTTTTATCAGGAAACTCCTGACAGATTAAAACTGTTATTAATTCAGAAAGTATTTTAGCCAAAAGATCCTTGGAGGCATGGGGAATCGAACCCCAGACCTCGCGCATGCGAAGCGCGCGCTCTACCCCTGAGCTATGCCCCCGACGGAGAGTCTCAATATTTTCACATTTGCTAAGGCGCAGAGCAAAGTAGAAATCGGAAATAAACTCAATGGTCTCGCTCGATATGATTGCTGACAGAGTCTTCCCAATAAGATAATCAAATCTTAGAGATATAAGAAGAGATCTGCAAAGTACAATTTTTTAAATAATTGTCTGAAACACGTAGCAATGCCCTTGGGGCTCAGTGATTGAGTACCTCGACATGAATGTTGACAGAGTGTGTGGCTTCATCGATGTTCAGAGAGATAACTAGCTATCTGCAAACTACCCAAAGGTTTGATCATTGTCTACCACCCTTAGCACTCTGTGAGGGGGTATAGCTCAGTGGTAGAGCGCTCGCTTAGCATGCGAGAGGTCTGGGGTTCAATTCCCCATACCTCCAGTAATCATTTTTCTATTTCATTGATCTTGAAAATCATAAACTTTTATGAGTGGAGAGACAAATAAGCAGATCGCTTGGGGGAGCTCAGTGGTAGAGCGCTCGCTTAGCATGCGAGAGGTCTGGGGTTCAATTCCCCATACCTCCAATAATATTTTTAATTTTCAACAATAAATTGACTCATTTAACTAATTTGCAAATTTTTATCAGGAAACTCCTGACAGATTAAAACTGTTATTAATTCAGAAAGTATTTTAGCCAAAAGATCCTTGGAGGCATGGGGATTCGAACCCCAGACCTCGCGCATGCGAAGCGCGCGCTCTACCCCTGAGCTATGCCCCCGACGGACAGTCTCAATATTTTCACATTTGCTAAGGCGCAGAGCAAAGTAGAAATCGGAAATAAACTCAATGGTCTCGCTCGATATGATTGCTGACAGAGTCTTCCCAATAAGATAATCAAATCTTAGAGATATAAGAAGAGATCTGCAATTTTTTAAATAATTGTCTGAAACACGTAGCAATGCCCTTGGGGCTCAGTGATTGAGTACCTCGACATGAATGTTGACAGAGTGTGTGGCTTCATCGATGTTCAGAGAGATAACTAGCTATCTGCAAACTACCCAAAGGTTTGATCATTGTCTACCACCCTTAGCACTCTGTGAGGGGGTATAGCTCAGTGGTAGAGCGCTCGCTTAGCATGCGAGAGGTCTGGGGTTCAATTCCCCATACCTCCAGTAATCATTTTCTATTTCATTGATCTTGAAAATCATAAACTTTTATGAGTGGAGAGACAAATAAGCAGATCGCTTGGGGGAGCTCAGTGGTAGAGCGCTCGCTTAGCATGCGAGAGGTCTGGGGTTCAATTCCCCATACCTCCAATAATATTTTTAATTTTCAACAATAAATTGACTCATTTAACTAATTTGCAAATTTTTATCAGGAAACTCCTGACAGATTAAAACTGTTATTAATTCAGAAAGTATTTTAGCCAAAAGATCCTTGGAGGCATGGGGAATCGAACCCCAGACCTCGCGCATGCGAAGCGCGCGCTCTACCCCTGAGCTATGCCCCCGACGGAGAGTCTCAATATTTTCACATTTGCTAAGGCGCAGAGCAAAGTAGAAATCGGAAATAAACTCAATGGTCTCGCTCGATATGATTGCTGACAGAGTCTTCCCAATAAGATAATCAAATCTTAGAGATATAAGAAGAGATCTGCAAAGTACAATTTTTTAAATAATTGTCTGAAACACGTAGCAATGCCCTTGGGGCTCAGTGATTGAGTACCTCGACATGAATGTTGACAGAGTGTGTGGCTTCATCGATGTTCAGAGAGATAACTAGCTATCTGCAAACTACCCAAAGGTTTGATCATTGTCTTTCACCCTTAGCACTCTGTGAGGGGGTATAGCTCAGTGGTAGAGCGCTCGCTTAGCATGCGAGAGGTCTGGGGTTCAATTCCCCATACCTCCAGCAATCATTTTTCTATTTCATTGATCTTGAAAATCATAAACTTTAATGAGTGGAGAGACAAATAAGCAGATCGCTTGGGGGTATAGCTCAGTGGTAGAGCGCTCGCTTAGCATGCGAGAGGTCTGGGGTTCAATTCCCCATACCTCCCATAATATTTTTAATTTTCAACAATAAATTGACTCATTTAACTAATTTGCAAATTTTTATCAGGAAACTCCTGACAGATTAAAACTGTTATTAATTCAGAAAGTATTTTAGCCAAAAGATCCTTGGAGGCATGGGGAATCGAACCCCAGACCTCGCGCATGCGAAGCGCGCGCTCTACCCCTGAGCTATGCCCCCGACGGAGAGTCTCAATATTTTCACATTTGCTAAAAATTTGCAAATTAGTTAAATGAGTCAATTTATTGTTGAAAATTAAAAATATTATTGGAGGTATGGGGAATTGAACCCCAGACCTCTCGCATGCTAAGCGAGCGCTCTACCACTGAGCTCCCCCAAGCGATCTGCTTATTTGTCTCTCCACTCATAAAAGTTTATGATTTTCAAGATCAATGAAATAGAAAAATGATTACTGGAGGTATGGGGAATTGAACCCCAGACCTCTCGCATGCTAAGCGAGCGCTCTACCACTGAGCTATACCCCCTCACAGAGTGCTAAGGGTGGTAGACAATGATCAAACCTTTGGGTAGTTTGCAGATAGCTAGTTATCTCTCTGAACATCGATGAAGCCACACACTCTGTCAACATTCATGTCGAGGTACTCAATCACTGAGCCCCAAGGGCATTGCTACGTGTTTCAGACAATTATTTAAAAAATTGTACTTTGCAGATCTCTTCTTATATCTCTAAGATTTGATTATCTTATTGGGAAGACTCTGTCAGCAATCATATCGAGCGAGACCATTGAGTTTATTTCCGATTTCTACTTTGCTCTGCGCCTTAGCAAATGTGAAAATATTGAGACTCTCCGTCGGGGGCATAGCTCAGGGGTAGAGCGCGCGCTTCGCATGCGCGAGGTCTGGGGTTCGATTCCCCATGCCTCCAAGGATCTTTTGGCTAAAATACTTTCTGAATTAATAACAGTTTTAATCTGTCAGGAGTTTCCTGATAAAAATTTGCAAATTAGTTAAATGAGTCAATTTATTGTTGAAAATTAAAAATATTATGGGAGGTATGGGGAATTGAACCCCAGACCTCTCGCATGCTAAGCGAGCGCTCTACCACTGAGCTATACCCCCAAGCGATCTGCTTATTTGTCTCTCCACTCATTAAAGTTTATGATTTTCAAGATCAATGAAATAGAAAAATGATTGCTGGAGGTATGGGGAATTGAACCCCAGACCTCTCGCATGCTAAGCGAGCGCTCTACCACTGAGCTATACCCCCTCACAGAGTGCTAAGGGTGAAAGACAATGATCAAACCTTTGGGTAGTTTGCAGATAGCTAGTTATCTCTCTGAACATCGATGAAGCCACACACTCTGTCAACATTCATGTCGAGGTACTCAATCACTGAGCCCCAAGGGCATTGCTACGTGTTTCAGACAATTATTTAAAAAATTGTACTTTGCAGATCTCTTCTTATATCTCTAAGATTTGATTATCTTATTGGGAAGACTCTGTCAGCAATCATATCGAGCGAGACCATTGAGTTTATTTCCGATTTCTACTTTGCTCTGCGCCTTAGCAAATGTGAAAATATTGAGACTCTCCGTCGGGGGCATAGCTCAGGGGTAGAGCGCGCGCTTCGCATGCGCGAGGTCTGGGGTTCGATTCCCCATGCCTCCAAGGATCTTTTGGCTAAAATACTTTCTGAATTAATAACAGTTTTAATCTGTCAGGAGTTTCCTGATAAAAATTTGCAAATTAGTTAAATGAGTCAATTTACTGTTGAAAATTAAAAATATTATTGGAGGTATGGGGAATTGAACCCCAGACCTCTCGCATGCTAAGCGAGCGCTCTACCACTGAGCTATACCCCAAGCGATCTGCTTATTTGTCTCTCCACTCATTAAAGTTTATGATTTTCAAGATCAATGAAATAGAAAAATGATTGCTGGAGGTATGGGGAATTGAACCCCAGACCTCTCGCATGCTAAGCGAGCGCTCTACCACTGAGCTATACCCCCTCACAGACTGCTAAGGGTGAAAGACAATGATCAAACCTTTGGGTAGTTTGCAGATAGCTAGTTATCTCTCTGAACATCGATGAAGCCACACACTCTGTCAACATTCATGTCGAGGTACTCAATCACTGAGCCCCAAGGGCATTGCTACGTGTTTCAGACAATTATTTAAAAAATTGTACTTTGCAGATCTCTTCTTATATCTCTAAGATTTGATTATCTTATTGGGAAGACTCTGTCAGCAATCATATCGAGCGAGACCATTGAGTTTATTTCCGATTTCTACTTTGCTCTGCGCCTTAGCAAATGTGAAAATATTGAGACTCTCCGTCGGGGGCATAGCTCAGGGGTAGAGCGCGCGCTTCGCATGCGCGAGGTCTGGGGTTCGAATCCCCATGCCTCCAAGGATCTTTTGGCTAAAATACTTTCTGAATTAATAACAGTTTTAATCTGTCAGGAGTTTCCTGATAAAAATTTGCAAATTAGTTAAATGAGTCAATTTATTGTTGAAAATTAAAAATATTATTGGAGGTATGGGGAATTGAACCCAGACCTCTCGCATGCTAAGCGAGCGCTCTACCACTGAGCTCCCCCAAGCGATCTGCTTATTTGTCTCTCCACTCATAAAAGTTTATGATTTTCAAGATCAATGAAATAGAAAATGATTACTGGAGGTATGGGGAATTGAACCACAGACCTCTCGCATGCTAAGCGAGCGCTCTACCACTGAGCTATACCCCCTCACAGAGTGCTAAGGGTGGTAGACAATGATCAAACCTTTGGGTAGTTTGCAGATAGCTAGTTATCTCTCTGAACATCGATGAAGCCACACACTCTGTCAACATTCATGTCGAGGTACTCAATCACTGAGCCCCAAGGGCATTGCTACGTGTTTCAGACAATTATTTAAAAAATTGTACTTTGCAGATCTCTTCTTATATCTCTAAGATTTGATTATCTTATTGGGAAGACTCTGTCAGCAATCATATCGAGCGAGACCATTGAGTTTATTTCCGATTTCTAATTAGAGCTGTAAACCATGTGTCTACGGTAACTCTGAGCAGAGTTACAGGTAAAATAATAAAATACCTCAAACTTGGGTAATTAAACCGAGTGAGTTGCACGGTTGGTGACTCACTCGGTAAAAGTTGCACCTATGCCGGCGGAGTTTGAAAAAAGTCGAAAAAAAAATGAACTCCAGGAAAGTGTTACGAAACCAGAGTGTATCTCCAAATACACGTGCTCGATAATTATCCCCTCCGAATCGTACTCGATCGGCATTAAGTGCATAATTATGAGTGGAGAAGTTTAATATACACGAATTTTTTTCTTAAATTGTGATGTCGAAGTTTTCAACAAATTATATTCGAAGAAGCGACAAACGTCGATTAAACCAGTATGCTGTAGAAATAGTACGAACAATACGCTATTTTCTGGTACCGCTCAAACCCCTCGGGGCATCCGGTTTAGTTTACCATTAACTATATTAGGGAATTCAAAATTTCGGAGAATAAAGTCGAATATTATAAATATTGTTCGGGCGTGGTCAAAATAACAGGAAATAGGGGTGCGACCACGCGCGGACACCACATTAAATTTCAGCTGAACCCCAATCGAATATTCGTCTAGATTTTCAATAAAGTCAATTAGGGATGTTAATTCGCCGACCTCGGCGAAAATTCCCCGACCTCGGCGAAAATTCCCCGAGGTCGGCGAAAATTCGCCGTAATCGGCGAGTTCGCCACAAACGGCGAATTACAATAACTACGCTGAATAATGGTTACTCAAGGTCGCTCGCATATGAATGACGGGGATTTTGAACGATTCAGCGATATGATAACTTTCGCAATTTTTGGTAGAGCGCTCGCTTAGCATGCGAGAGGTCTGGGGTTCAATTCCCCATACCTCCAATAATATTTTTAATTTTCAACAGTAAATTGACTCATTTAACTAATTTGCAAATTTTTATCAGGAAACTCCTGACAGATTAAAACTGTTATTAATTCAGAAAGTATTTTAGCCAAAAGATCCTTGGAGGCATGGGGAATCGAACCCCAGACCTCGCGCATGCGAAGCGCGCGCTCTACCCCTGAGCTATGCCCCCGACGGAGAGTCTCAATATTTTCACATTTGCTAAGGCGCAGAGCAAAGTAGAAATCGGAAATAAACTCAATGGTCTCGCTCGATATGATTGCTGACAGAGTCTTCCCAATAAGATAATCAAATCTTAGAGATATAAGAAGAGATCTGCAAAGTACAATTTTTTAAATAATTGTCTGAAACACGTAGCAATGCCCTTGGGGCTCAGTGATTGAGTACCTCGACATGAATGTTGACAGAGTGTGTGGCTTCATCGATGTTCAGAGAGATAACTAGCTATCTGCAAACTACCCAAAGGTTTGATCATTGTCTTTCACCCTTAGCACTCTGTGAGGGGGTATAGCTCAGTGGTAGAGCGCTCGCTTAGCATGCGAGAGGTCTGGGGTTCAATTCCCCATACCTCCAGCAATCATTTTTCTATTTCATTGATCTTGAAAATCATAAACTTTAATGAGTGGAGAGACAAATAAGCAGATCGCTTGGGGGTATAGCTCAGTGGTAGAGCGCTCGCTTAGCATGCGAGAGGTCTGGGGTTCAATTCCCCATACCTCCAATAATATTTTTAATTTTCAACAATAAATTGACTCATTTAACTAATTTGCAAATTTTTATCAGGAAACTCCTGACAGATTAAAACTGTTATTAATTCAGAAAGTATTTTAGCCAAAAGATCCTTGGAGGCATGGGGAATCGAACCCCAGACCTCGCGCATGCGAAGCGCGCGCTCTACCCCTGAGCTATGCCCCCGACGGAGAGTCTCAATATTTTCACATTTGCTAAGGCGCAGAGCAAAGTAGAAATCGGAAATAAACTCAATGGTCTCGCTCGATATGATTGCTGACAGAGTCTTCCCAATAAGATAATCAAATCTTAGAGATATAAGAAGAGATCTGCAAAGTACAATTTTTTAAATAATTGTCTGAAACACGTAGCAATGCCCTTGGGGCTCAGTGATTGAGTACCTCGACATGAATGTTGACAGAGTGTGTGGCTTCATCGATGTTCAGAGAGATAACTAGCTATCTGCAAACTACCCAAAGGTTTGATCATTGTCTACCACCCTTAGCACTCTGTGAGGGGGTATAGCTCAGTGGTAGAGCGCTCGCTTAGCATGCGAGAGGTCTGGGGTTCAATTCCCCATACCTCCAGTAATCATTTTTCTATTTCATTGATCTTGAAAATCATAAACTTTTATGAGTGGAGAGACAAATAAGCAGATCGCTTGGGGGAGCTCAGTGGTAGAGCGCTCGCTTAGCATGCGAGAGGTCTGGGGTTCAATTCCCCATACCTCCAATAATATTTTTAATTTTCAACAATAAATTGACTCATTTAACTAATTTGCAAATTTTTATCAGGAAACTCCTGACAGATTAAAACTGTTATTAATTCAGAAAGTATTTTAGCCAAAAGATCCTTGGAGGCATGGGGATTCGAACCCCAGACCTCGCGCATGCGAAGCGCGCGCTCTACCCCTGAGCTATGCCCCCGACGGACAGTCTCAATATTTTCACATTTGCTAAGGCGCAGAGCAAAGTAGAAATCGGAAATAAACTCAATGGTCTCGCTCGATATGATTGCTGACAGAGTCTTCCCAATAAGATAATCAAATCTTAGAGATATAAGAAGAGATCTGCAATTTTTTAAATAATTGTCTGAAACACGTAGCAATGCCCTTGGGGCTCAGTGATTGAGTACCTCGACATGAATGTTGACAGAGTGTGTGGCTTCATCGATGTTCAGAGAGATAACTAGCTATCTGCAAACTACCCAAAGGTTTGATCATTGTCTACCACCCTTAGCACTCTGTGAGGGGGTATAGCTCAGTGGTAGAGCGCTCGCTTAGCATGCGAGAGGTCTGGGGTTCAATTCCCCATACCTCCAGTAATCATTTTCTATTTCATTGATCTTGAAAATCATAAACTTTTATGAGTGGAGAGACAAATAAGCAGATCGCTTGGGGGAGCTCAGTGGTAGAGCGCTCGCTTAGCATGCGAGAGGTCTGGGGTTCAATTCCCCATACCTCCAATAATATTTTTAATTTTCAACAATAAATTGACTCATTTAACTAATTTGCAAATTTTTATCAGGAAACTCCTGACAGATTAAAACTGTTATTAATTCAGAAAGTATTTTAGCCAAAAGATCCTTGGAGGCATGGGGAATCGAACCCCAGACCTCGCGCATGCGAAGCGCGCGCTCTACCCCTGAGCTATGCCCCCGACGGAGAGTCTCAATATTTTCACATTTGCTAAGGCGCAGAGCAAAGTAGAAATCGGAAATAAACTCAATGGTCTCGCTCGATATGATTGCTGACAGAGTCTTCCCAATAAGATAATCAAATCTTAGAGATATAAGAAGAGATCTGCAAAGTACAATTTTTTAAATAATTGTCTGAAACACGTAGCAATGCCCTTGGGGCTCAGTGATTGAGTACCTCGACATGAATGTTGACAGAGTGTGTGGCTTCATCGATGTTCAGAGAGATAACTAGCTATCTGCAAACTACCCAAAGGTTTGATCATTGTCTTTCACCCTTAGCACTCTGTGAGGGGGTATAGCTCAGTGGTAGAGCGCTCGCTTAGCATGCGAGAGGTCTGGGGTTCAATTCCCCATACCTCCAGCAATCATTTTTCTATTTCATTGATCTTGAAAATCATAAACTTTAATGAGTGGAGAGACAAATAAGCAGATCGCTTGGGGGTATAGCTCAGTGGTAGAGCGCTCGCTTAGCATGCGAGAGGTCTGGGGTTCAATTCCCCATACCTCCCATAATATTTTTAATTTTCAACAATAAATTGACTCATTTAACTAATTTGCAAATTTTTATCAGGAAACTCCTGACAGATTAAAACTGTTATTAATTCAGAAAGTATTTTAGCCAAAAGATCCTTGGAGGCATGGGGAATCGAACCCCAGACCTCGCGCATGCGAAGCGCGCGCTCTACCCCTGAGCTATGCCCCCGACGGAGAGTCTCAATATTTTCACATTTGCTAAGGCGCAGAGCAAAGTAGAAATCGGAAATAAACTCAATGGTCTCGCTCGATATGATTGCTGACAGAGTCTTCCCAATAAGATAATCAAATCTTAGAGATATAAGAAGAGATCTGCAAAGTACAATTTTTTAAATAATTGTCTGAAACACGTAGCAATGCCCTTGGGGCTCAGTGATTGAGTACCTCGACATGAATGTTGACAGAGTGTGTGGCTTCATCGATGTTCAGAGAGATAACTAGCTATCTGCAAACTACCCAAAGGTTTGATCATTGTCTACCACCCTTAGCACTCTGTGAGGGGGTATAGCTCAGTGGTAGAGCGCTCGCTTAGCATGCGAGAGGTCTGGGGTTCAATTCCCCATACCTCCAGTAATCATTTTTCTATTTCATTGATCTTGAAAATCATAAACTTTTATGAGTGGAGAGACAAATAAGCAGATCGCTTGGGGGAGCTCAGTGGTAGAGCGCTCGCTTAGCATGCGAGAGGTCTGGGGTTCAATTCCCCATACCTCCAATAATATTTTTAATTTTCAACAATAAATTGACTCATTTAACTAATTTGCAAATTTTTATCAGGAAACTCCTGACAGATTAAAACTGTTATTAATTCAGAAAGTATTTTAGCCAAAAGATCCTTGGAGGCATGGGGATTCGAACCCCAGACTTCGCGCATGCGAAGCGCGCGCTCTACCCCTGAGCTATGCCCCGACGGACAGTCTCAATATTTTCACATTTGCTAAGGCGCAGAGCAAAGTAGAAATCGGAAATAAACTCAATGGTCTCGCTCGATATGATTGCTGACAGAGTCTTCCCAATAAGATAATCAAATCTTAGAGATATAAGAAGAGATCTGCAAAGTACAATTTTTTAAATAATTGTCTGAAACACGTAGCAATGCCCTTGGGGCTCAGTGATTGAGTACCTCGACATGAATGTTGACAGAGTGTGTGGCTTCATCGATGTTCAGAGAGATAACTAGCTATCTGCAAACTACCCAAAGGTTTGATCATTGTCTACCACCCTTAGCACTCTGTGAGGGGGTATAGCTCAGTGGTAGAGCGCTCGCTTAGCATGCGAGAGGTCTGGGGTTCAATTCCCCATACCTCCAGTAATCATTTTCTATTTCATTGATCTTGAAAATCATAAACTTTTATGAGTGGAGAGACAAATAAGCAGATCGCTTGGGGGAGCTCAGTGGTAGAGCGCTCGCTTAGCATGCGAGAGGTCTGGGGTTCAATTCCCCATACCTCCAATAATATTTTTAATTTTCAACAATAAATTGACTCATTTAACTAATTTGCAAATTTTTATCAGGAAACTCCTGACAGATTAAAACTGTTATTAATTCAGAAAGTATTTTAGCCAAAAGATCCTTGGAGGCATGGGGATTCGAACCCCAGACCTCGCGCATGCGAAGCGCGCGCTCTACCCCTGAGCTATGCCCCCGACGGAGAGTCTCAATATTTTCACATTTGCTAAGGCGCAGAGCAAAGTAGAAATCGGAAATAAACTCAATGGTCTCGCTCGATATGATTGCTGACAGAGTCTTCCCAATAAGATAATCAAATCTTAGAGATATAAGAAGAGATCTGCAAAGTACAATTTTTTAAATAATTGTCTGAAACACGTAGCAATGCCCTTGGGGCTCAGTGATTGAGTACCTCGACATGAATGTTGACAGAGTGTGTGGCTTCATCGATGTTCAGAGAGATAACTAGCTATCTGCAAACTACCCAAAGGTTTGATCATTGTCTACCACCCTTAGCACTCTGTGAGGGGGTATAGCTCAGTGGTAGAGCGCTCGCTTAGCATGCGAGAGGTCTGGGGTTCAATTCCCCATACCTCCAGTAATATTTTTAATTTTCAACAATAAATTGACTCATTTAACTAATTTGCAAATTTTTATCAGGAAACTCCTGACAGATTAAAACTGTTATTAATTCAGAAAGTATTTTAGCCAAAAGATCCTTGGAGGCATGGGTAATCGAACCCCAGACCTCGCGCATGCGAAGCGCGCGCTCTACCCCTGAGCTATGCCCCCGACGGAGAGTCTCAATATTTTCACATTTGCTAAGGCGCAGAGCAAAGTAGAAATCGGAAATAAACTCAATGGTCTCGCTCGATATGATTGCTGTCAGAGTCTTCCCAATAAGATAATCAAATCTTAGAGATATAAGAAGAGATCTGCAAAGTACAATTTTTTTAATAATTATCTGAAACACGTAGCAATGCCCTTGATGCTCAGTGATTGAGCACCTCGACATGAATGTTGACAGAGTGTGTGGCTTCATCGATGTTCAGAGAGATAAGAAGATATCTGCAAACTACTCAATGGTTTGATCATTGTCTGCACTCTGCGTGGGGGTATAGCTCAGTGGTAGAGCGCTCGCTTAGCATGCGAGAGGTCTGGGGTTCAATTCCCCATACTTTAATTTTCAACAATAAATTGACTCATTTAACTAATTTGCAAATTTTTATCAGGAAACTCCTGACAGATTAAAACTGTTATTAATTCAGAAAGTATTTTAGCCAAAAGATCCTTGGAGGCATGGGGAATCGAACCCCAGACCTCGCGCATGCGAAGCGAGCGCTCTACCACTGAGCTATACCCCCTCACAGAGTGCTAAGGGTGGTAGACAATGATCAAACCTTTGGGTAGTTTGCAGATAGCTAGTTATCTCTCTGAACATCGATGAAGCCACACACTCTGTCAACATTCATGTCGAGGTACTCAATCACTGAGCCCCAAGGGCATTGCTATGTGTTTCAGACAATTATTTAAAAAATTGTACTTTGCAGATCTCTTCTTATATCTCTAAGATTTGATTATCTTATTGGGAAGACTCTGACAGCAATCATATCGAGCGAGACCATTGAGTTTATTTCCGATTTCTACTTTTCTCTGCGCCTTAGCAAATGTGAAAATATTGAGACTCTCCGTCGGGGGCATAGCTCAGGGGTAGAGCGCGCGCTTCGCATGCGCGAGGTCTGGGGTTCGATTCCCCATGCCTCCAAGGATCTTTTGGCTAAAATACTTTCTGAATTAATAACAGTTTTAATCTGTCAGGAGTTTCCTGATAAAAATTTGCAAATTAGTTAAATGAGTCAATTTATTGTTGAAAATTAAAAATATTATTGGAGGTATGGGGAATTGAACCCCAGACCTCTCGCATGCTAAGCGAGCGCTCTACCACTGAGCTATACCCCCAAGCGATCTGCTTATTTGTCTCTCCACTCATAAAAGTTTATGATTTTCAAGATCAATGAAATAGAAAAATGATTACTGGAGGTATGGGGAATTGAACCCCAGACCTCTCGCATGCTAAGCGAGCGCTCTACCACTGAACTATACCCCCACTCAGAGTGCTAAGGGTGGCAGACAATGATCAAACCTTTGGGTAGTTTGCAGATATCTTCTTATCTCTCTGAACATCGATGAAGCCACACACTCTGTCAACATTCATGTCGAGGTGCTCAAACACTGAGCCCCAAGGGCATTGCTACGTGTTTCAGACGATTATTAAAAAAAATTGTACTTTGCAGATCTCTTCTTATATCTCTAAGATTTGATTATCTTATTGGGAAGACTCTGTCAGCAATCATATCGAGCGAGACCATTGAGTTTATTTCCGATTTCTACTTTTCTCTGCGCCTTAGCAAATGTGAAAATATTGAGACTCTCCGTCGTGGGCATAGCTCAGGGGTAGAGCGCGCTCTTCGCATGCGCGAGGTCTGGAGTTCGATTCCCCATGCCTCCAAGGATCTTTTGGCTAAAATACTTTCTGAATTAATAACAGTTTTAATCTGTCAGGAGTTTTCTGATAAAAATTTGCAAATTAGTTAAATGAGTCAATTTATTGTTGAAAATTAAAAATATTATTGGAGGTATGGGGAATTGAACCGCAGACCTCTCGCATGCTAAGCGAGCGCTCTACCACTGAGCTATACCCCCAAGCGATCTGCTTATTTGTCTCTCCACTCATAAAAATTTATGATTTTCAAGATCAATGAAATAGAAAAATGATTACTGGAGGTATGGGGAATTGAACCCCAGACCTCTCGCATGCTAAGCGAGCGCTCTACCACTGAACTATACCCCCACACAGAGTGCTAAGGGTGGCAGACAATGATCAAACCTTTGGGTAGTTTGCAGATATCTTCTTATCTCTCTGAACATCGATGAAGCCACACACTCTGTCAACATTCATGTCGAGGTGCTCAAACACTGAGCCCCAAGGGCATTGCTACGTGTTTCAGACAATTATTAAAAAAAATTGTACTTTGCAGATCTCTTCTTATATCTCTAAGATTTGATTATCTTATTGGGAAGACTCTGACAGCAATCATATCGAGCGAGACCATTGAGTTTATTTCCGATTTCTACTTTTCTCTGCGCCTTAGCAAATGTGAAAATATTGAGACTCTCCGTCGGGGGCATAGCTCAGGGGTAGAGCGCGCGCTTCGCATGCGCGAGGTCTGGGGTTCGATTCCCCATGCCTCCAAGGATCTTTTGGCTAAAATACTTTCTGAATTAATAAAAGTTTTAATCTGTCAGGAGTTTCCTGATAAAAATTTGCAAATTAGTTAAATGAGTCAATTTATTGTTGAAAATTAAAAATATTATTGGAGGTATGGGGAATTGAACTTCAGACCTCTCGCATGCTAAGCGAGCGCTCTACCACTGAGCTATACCCCCCCCCCCACACAGAGTGCTAAGGGTGGCAGACAATGATCAAACCTTTGGGTAGTTTGCAGATATCTTCTTATCTCTCTGAACATCGATGAAGCCACACACTCTGTCAACATTCATGTCGAGGTGCTCAAACACTGAGCCCCAAGGGCATTGCTACGTGTTTCAGACAATTATTAAAAAAAATTGTACTTTGCAGATCTCTTCTTATATCTCTAAGATTTGATTATCTTATTGGGAAGACTCTGACAGCAATCATATCGAGCGAGACCATTGAGTTTATTTCCGATTTCTACTTTTCTCTGCGCCTTAGCAAATGTGAAAATATTGAGACTCTCCGTCGGGGGCATAGCTCAGGGGTAGAGCGCGCGCTTCGCATGCGCGAGGTCTGGGGTTCGATTCCCCATGCCTCCAAGGATCTTTTGGCTAAAATACTTTCTGAATTAATAACAGTTTTAATCTGTCAGGAGTTTCCTGATAAAAATTTGCAAATTAGTTAAATGAGTCAATTTATTGTTGAAAATTAAAAATATTATTGGAGGTATGGGGAATTGAACCCCAGACCTCTCGCATGCTAAGCGAGCGCTCTACCACTGAGCTATACCCCCAAGCGATCTGCTTATTTGTCTCTCCACTCAAAAAAGTTTATGATTTTCAAGATCAATGAAATAGAAAAATGATTGCTGGAGGTATGGGGAATTGAACCCCAGACCTCTCGCATGCTAAGCGAGCGCTCTACCACTGAGCTATACCCCCTCACAGAGTGCTAAGGGTGAAAGACAATGATCAAACCTTTGGGTAGTTTGCAGATAGCTAGTTATCTCTCTGAACATCGATGAAGCCACACACTCTGTCAACATTCATGTCGAGGTACTCAATCACTGAGCCCCAAGGGCATTGCTACGTGTTTCAGACAATTATTTAAAAAATTGTACTTTGCAGATCTCTTCTTATATCTCTAAGATTTGATTATCTTATTGGGAAGACTCTGTCAGCAATCTTATCGAGCGAGACCTTTGAGTTTATTTCCGATTTCTACTTTGCTCTGCGCCTTAGCAAATGTGAAAATATTGAGCCTCTCCGTCGGGGGCATAGCTCAGGGGTAGAGCGCGCGCTTCGCATGCGCGAGGTCTGGGGTTCGATTCCCCATGCCTCCAAGGATCTTTTGGCTAAAATACTTTCTGAATTAATAACAGTTTTAATCTGTCAGGAGTTTCCTGATAAAAATTTGCAAATTAGTTAAATGAGTCAATTTATTGTTGAAAATTAAAAATATTATTGGAGGTATGGGGAATTGAACCCCAGACCTCTCGCATGCTAAGCGAGCGCTCTACCACTGAGCTATACCCCCAAGCGATCTGCTTATTTGTCTCTCCACTCAAAAAAGTTTATGATTTTCAAGATCAATGAAATAGAAAAATGATTGCTGGAGGTATGGGGAATTGAACCCCAGACCTCTCGCATGCTAAGCGAGCGCTCTACCACTGAGCTATACCCCCTCACAGAGTGCTAAGGGTGAAAGACAATGATCAAACCTTTGGGTAGTTTGCAGATAGCTAGTTATCTCTCTGAACATCGATGAAGCCACACACTCTGTCAACATTCATGTCGAGGTACTCAATCACTGAGCCCCAAGGGCATTGCTACGTGTTTCAGACAATTATTTAAAAAATTGTACTTTGCAGATCTCTTCTTATATCTCTAAGATTTGATTATCTTATTGGGAAGACTCTGTCAGCAATCTTATCGAGCGAGACCTTTGAGTTTATTTCCGATTTCTACTTTGCTCTGCGCCTTAGCAAATGTGAAAATATTGAGACTCTCCGTCGGGGGCATAGCTCAGGGGTAGAGCGCGCGCTTCGCATGCGCGAGGTCTGGGGTTCGATTCCCCATGCCTCCAAGGATCTTTTGGCTAAAATACTTTCTGAATTAATAACAGTTTTAATCTGTCAGGAGTTTCCTGATAAAAATTTGCAAATTAGTTAAATGAGTCAATTTATTGTTGAAAATAAAAAATATTATTGGAGGTATGGGGAATTGAACCCCAGACCTCTCTCATGCTAAGCGAGCGCTCTACCACTGAGCTATACCCCCTCACAGAGTGCTAAGGGTGGTAGACAATGATCAAACCTTTGGGTAGTTTGCAGATAGCTAGTTATCTCTCTGAACATCGATGAAGCCACACACTCTGTCAACATTCATGTCGAGGTACTCAATCACTGAGCCCCAAGGGCATTGCTACGTGTTTCAGACAATTATTTAAAAAATTGTACTTTGCAGATCTCTTCTTATATCTCTAAGATTTGATTATCTTATTGGGAAGACTCTGTCAGCAATCATATCGAGCGAGACCATTGAGTTTATTTCCGATTTCTACTTTGCTCTGCGCCTTAGCAAATGTGAAAATATTGAGACTCTCCGTCGGGGGCATAGCTCAGGGGTAGAGCGCGCGCTTCGCATGCGCGAGGTCTGGGGTTCGATTCCCCATGCCTATAAGGATCTTTTGGCTAAAATACTTTCTGAATTAATAACAGTTTTAATCTGTCAGGAGTTTCCTGATAAAAATTTGCAAATTAGTTAAATGAGTCAATTTATTGTTGAAAATTAAAAATATTATTGGAGGTATGGGGAATTGAACCCCAGACCTCTCGCATGCTAAGCGAGCGCTCTACCATTGAGCTATACCCCCAAGCGATCTGCTTATTTGTCTCTCCACTCATAAAAGTTTATGATTTTCAAGATCAATGAAATAGAAAAATGATTACTGGAGGTATGGGGAATTGAACCCCAGACCTCTCGCATGCTAAGCGAGCGCTCTACCACTGAGCTATACCCCCTCACAGAGTGCTAAGGGTGGTAGACAATGATCAAACCTTTGGGTAGTTTGCAGATAGCTAGTTATCTCTCTGAACATCGATGAAGCCACACACTCTGTCAACATTCATGTCGAGGTACTCAATCACTGAGCCCCAAGGGCATTGCTACGTGTTTCAGACAATTATTTAAAAAATTGTACTTTGCAGATCTCTTCTTATATCTCTAAGATTTGATTATCTTATTGGGAAGACTCTGTCAGCAATCATATCGAGCGAGACCATTGAGTTTATTTCCGATTTCTACTTTGCTCTGCGCCTTAGCAAATGTGAAAATATTGAGACTCTCCGTCGGGGGCATAGCTCAGGGGTAGAGCGCGCGCTTCGCATGCGCGAGGTCTGGGGTTCGATTCCCCATGCCTATAAGGATCTTTTGGCTAAAATACTTTCTGAATTAATAACAGTTTTAATCTGTCAGGAGTTTCCTGATAAAAATTTGCAAATTAGTTAAATGAGTCAATTTATTGTTGAAAATTAAAAATATTATTGGAGGTATGGGGAATTGAACCCCAGACCTCTCGCATGCTAAGCGAGCGCTCTACCATTGAGCTATACCCCCAAGCGATCTGCTTATTTGTCTCTCCACTCATAAAAGTTTATGATTTTCAAGATCAATGAAATAGAAAAATGATTACTGGAGGTATGGGGAATTGAACCCCAGACCTCTCGCATGCTAAGCGAGCGCTCTACCACTGAGCTATACCCCCTCACAGAGTGCTAAGGGTGGTAGACAATGATCAAACCTTTGGGTAGTTTGCAGATAGCTAGTTATCTCTCTGAACATCGATGAAGCCACACACTCTGTCAACATTCATGTCGAGGTACTCAATCACTGAGCCCCAAGGGCATTGCTACGTGTTTCAGACAATTATTTAAAAAATTGTACTTTGCAGATCTCTTCTTATATCTTTAAGATTTGATTATCTTATTGGGAAGACTCTGTCAGCAATCTTATCGAGCGAGACCTTTGAGTTTATTTCCGATTTCTACTTTGCTCTGCGCCTTAGCAAATGTGAAAATATTGAGACTCTCCGTCGGGGGCATAGCTCAGGGGTAGAGCGCGCGCTTCGCATGCGCGAGGTCTGGGGTTCGATTCCCCATGCCTCCAAGGATCTTTTGGCTAAAATACTTTCTGAATTAATAACAGTTTTAATCTGTCAGGAGTTTCCTGATAAAAATTTGCAAATTAGTTAAATGAGTCAATTTATTGTTGAAAATTAAAAATATTATTGGAGGTATGGGGAATTGAACCCCAGACCTCTCTCATGCTAAGCGAGCGCTCTACCACTGAGCTATACCCCCTCACAGAGTGCTAAGGGTGGTAGACAATGATCAAACCTTTGGGTAGTTTGCAGATAGCTAGTTATCTCTCTGAACATCGATGAAGCCACACACTCTGTCAACATTCATGTCGAGGTACTCAATCACTGAGCCCCAAGGGCATTGCTACGTGTTTCAGACAATTATTTAAAAAATTGTACTTTGCAGATCTCTTCTTATATCTCTAAGATTTGATTATCTTATTGGGAAGACTCTGTCAGCAATCTTATCGAGCGAGACCTTTGAGTTTATTTCCGATTTCTACTTTGCTCTGCGCCTTAGCAAATGTGAAAATATTGAGACTCTCCGTCGGGGGCATAGCTCAGGGGTAGAGCGCGCGCTTCGCATGCGCGAGGTCTGGGGTTCGATTCCCCATGCCTCCAAGGATCTTTTGGCTAAAATACTTTCTGAATTAATAACAGTTTTAATCTGCCAGGAGTTTCCTGATAAAAATTTGCAAATTAGTTAAATGAGTCAATTTATTGTTGAAAATTAAAAATATTATTGGAGGTATGGGGAATTGAACCCCAGACCTCTCTCATGCTAAGCGAGCGCTCTACCACTGAGCTATACCCCCAAGCGATCTGCTTATTTGTCTCTCCACTCATAAAAGTTTATGATTTTCAAGATCAATGAAATAGAAAAATGATTACTGGAGGTATGGGGAATTGAACCCCAGACCTCTCGCATGCTAAGCGAGCGCTCTACCACTGAGCTATACCCCCTCACAGAGTGCTAAGGGTGAAAGACAATGATCAAACCTTTGGGTAGTTTGCAGATAGCTAGTTATCTCTCTGAACATCGATGAAGCCACACACTCTGTCAACATTCATGTCGAGGTACTCAATCACTGAGCCCCAAGGGCATTGCTACGTGTTTCAGACAATTATTTAAAAAATTGTACTTTGCAGATCTCTTCTTATATCTCTAAGATTTGATTATCTTATTGGGAAGACTCTGTCAGCAATCATATCGAGCGAGACCATTGAGTTTATTTCCGATTTCTACTTTGCTCTGCGCCTTAGCAAATGTGAAAATATTGAGACTCTCCGTCGGGGGCATAGCTCAGGGGTAGAGCGCGCGCTTCGCATGCGCGAGGTCTGGGGTTCGATTCCCCATGCCTATAAGGATCTTTTGGCTAAAATACTTTCTGAATTAATAACAGTTTTAATCTGTCAGGAGTTTCCTGATAAAAATTTGCAAATTAGTTAAATGAGTCAATTTATTGTTGAAAATTAAAAATATTATTGGAGGTATGGGGAATTGAACCCCAGACCTCTCGCATGCTAAGCGAGCGCTCTACCATTGAGCTATACCCCCAAGCGATCTGCTTATTTGTCTCTCCACTCATAAAAGTTTATGATTTTCAAGATCAATGAAATAGAAAAATGATTACTGGAGGTATGGGGAATTGAACCCCAGACCTCTCGCATGCTAAGCGAGCGCTCTACCACTGAGCTATACCCCCTCACAGAGTGCTAAGGGTGGTAGACAATGATCAAACCTTTGGGTAGTTTGCAGATAGCTAGTTATCTCTCTGAACATCGATGAAGCCACACACTCTGTCAACATTCATGTCGAGGTACTCAATCACTGAGCCCCAAGGGCATTGCTACGTGTTTCAGACAATTATTTAAAAAATTGTACTTTGCAGATCTCTTCTTATATCTCTAAGATTTGATTATCTTATTGGGAAGACTCTGTCAGCAATCATATCGAGCGAGACCATTGAGTTTATTTCCGATTTCTACTTTGCTCTGCGCCTTAGCAAATGTGAAAATATTGAGACTCTCCGTCGGGGGCATAGCTCAGGGGTAGAGCGCGCGCTTCGCATGCGCGAGGTCTGGGGTTCGATTCCCCATGCCTATAAGGATCTTTTGGCTAAAATACTTTCTGAATTAATAACAGTTTTAATCTGTCAGGAGTTTCCTGATAAAAATTTGCAAATTAGTTAAATGAGTCAATTTATTGTTGAAAATTAAAAATATTATTGGAGGTATGGGGAATTGAACCCCAGACCTCTCGCATGCTAAGCGAGCGCTCTACCATTGAGCTATACCCCCAAGCGATCTGCTTATTTGTCTCTCCACTCATAAAAGTTTATGATTTTCAAGATCAATGAAATAGAAAAATGATTACTGGAGGTATGGGGAATTGAACCCCAGACCTCTCGCATGCTAAGCGAGCGCTCTACCACTGAGCTATACCCCCTCACAGAGTGCTAAGGGTGGTAGACAATGATCAAACCTTTGGGTAGTTTGCAGATAGCTAGTTATCTCTCTGAACATCGATGAAGCCACACACTCTGTCAACATTCATGTCGAGGTACTCAATCACTGAGCCCCAAGGGCATTGCTACGTGTTTCAGACAATTATTTAAAAAATTGTACTTTGCAGATCTCTTCTTATATCTCTAAGATTTGATTATCTTATTGGGAAGACTCTGTCAGCAATCATATCGAGCGAGACCATTGAGTTTATTTCCGATTTCTACTTTTCTCTGCGCCTTAGCAAATGTGAAAATATTGAGACTCTCCGTCGGGGGCATAGCTCAGGGGTAGAGCGCGCGCTTCGCATGCGCGAGGTCTGGGGTTCGATTCCCCATGCCTCCAAGGATCTTTTGGCTAAAATACTTTCTGAATTAATAACAGTTTTAATCTGCCAGGAGTTTCCTGATAAAAATTTGCAAATTAGTTAAATGAGTCAATTTATTGTTGAAAATTAAAAATATTATTGGAGGTATGGGGAATTGAACCCCAGACCTCTCTCATGCTAAGCGAGCGCTCTACCACTGAGCTATACCCCCAAGCGATCTGCTTATTTGTCTCTCCACTCATAAAAGTTTATGATTTTCAAGATCAATGAAATAGAAAAATGATTACTGGAGGTATGGGGAATTGAACCCCAGACCTCTCGCATGCTAAGCGAGCGCTCTACCACTGAGCTATACCCCCTCACAGAGTGCTAAGGGTGAAAGACAATGATCAAACCTTTGGGTAGTTTGCAGATAGCTAGTTATCTCTCTGAACATCGATGAAGCCACACACTCTGTCAACATTCATGTCGAGGTACTCAATCACTGAGCCCCAAGGGCATTGCTACGTGTTTCAGACAATTATTTAAAAAATTGTACTTTGCAGATCTCTTCTTATATCTCTAAGATTTGATTATCTTATTGGGAAGACTCTGTCAGCAATCATATCGAGCGAGACCATTGAGTTTATTTCCGATTTCTACTTTGCTCTGCGCCTTAGCAAATGTGAAAATATTGAGACTCTCCGTCGGGGGCATAGCTCAGGGGTAGAGCGCGCGCTTCGCATGCGCGAGGTCTGGGGTTCGATTCCCCATGCCTATAAGGATCTTTTGGCTAAAATACTTTCTGAATTAATAACAGTTTTAATCTGTCAGGAGTTTCCTGATAAAAATTTGCAAATTAGTTAAATGAGTCAATTTATTGTTGAAAATTAAAAATATTATTGGAGGTATGGGGAATTGAACCCCAGACCTCTCGCATGCTAAGCGAGCGCTCTACCATTGAGCTATACCCCCAAGCGATCTGCTTATTTGTCTCTCCACTCATAAAAGTTTATGATTTTCAAGATCAATGAAATAGAAAAATGATTACTGGAGGTATGGGGAATTGAACCCCAGACCTCTCGCATGCTAAGCGAGCGCTCTACCACTGAGCTATACCCCCTCACAGAGTGCTAAGGGTGGTAGACAATGATCAAACCTTTGGGTAGTTTGCAGATAGCTAGTTATCTCTCTGAACATCGATGAAGCCACACACTCTGTCAACATTCATGTCGAGGTACTCAATCACTGAGCCCCAAGGGCATTGCTACGTGTTTCAGACAATTATTTAAAAAATTGTACTTTGCAGATCTCTTCTTATATCTCTAAGATTTGATTATCTTATTGGGAAGACTCTGTCAGCAATCATATCGAGCGAGACCATTGAGTTTATTTCCGATTTCTACTTTGCTCTGCGCCTTAGCAAATGTGAAAATATTGAGACTCTCCGTCGGGGGCATAGCTCAGGGGTAG
Source organism: Allodiplogaster sudhausi (assembly GCA_945643635.1). NCBI lineage: Eukaryota > Metazoa > Nematoda > Chromadorea > Rhabditida > Diplogasteridae > Allodiplogaster > Allodiplogaster sudhausi. The sequence goes on from CALZFC010000080.1 coordinate 1,467,105, forward strand.
AGCGCGCGCTTCGCATGCGCGAGGTCTGGGGTTCGATTCCCCATGCCTATAAGGATCTTTTGGCTAAAATACTTTCTGAATTAATAACAGTTTTAATCTGTCAGGAGTTTCCTGATAAAAATTTGCAAATTAGTTAAATGAGTCAATTTATTGTTGAAAATTAAAAATATTATTGGAGGTATGGGGAATTGAACCCCAGACCTCTCGCATGCTAAGCGAGCGCTCTACCATTGAGCTATACCCCCAAGCGATCTGCTTATTTGTCTCTCCACTCATAAAAGTTTATGATTTTCAAGATCAATGAAATAGAAAAATGATTACTGGAGGTATGGGGAATTGAACCCCAGACCTCTCGCATGCTAAGCGAGCGCTCTACCACTGAGCTATACCCCCTCACAGAGTGCTAAGGGTGGTAGACAATGATCAAACCTTTGGGTAGTTTGCAGATAGCTAGTTATCTCTCTGAACATCGATGAAGCCACACACTCTGTCAACATTCATGTCGAGGTACTCAATCACTGAGCCCCAAGGGCATTGCTACGTGTTTCAGACAATTATTTAAAAAATTGTACTTTGCAGATCTCTTCTTATATCTCTAAGATTTGATTATCTTATTGGGAAGACTCTGTCAGCAATCATATCGAGCGAGACCATTGAGTTTATTTCCGATTTCTACTTTTCTCTGCGCCTTAGCAAATGTGAAAATATTGAGACTCTCCGTCGGGGGCATAGCTCAGGGGTAGAGCGCGCGCTTCGCATGCGCGAGGTCTGGGGTTCGATTCCCCATGCCTCCAAGGATCTTTTGGCTAAAATACTTTCTGAATTAATAACAGTTTTAATCTGTCAGGAGTTTCCTGATAAAAATTTGCAAATTAGTTAAATGAGTCAATTTATTGTTGAAAATTAAAAATATTATTGGAGGTATGGGGAATTGAACCCCAGACCTCTCGCATGCTAAGCGAGCGCTCTACCACTGAGCTATACCCCCACGCAGAGTGCTAAGGGTGGCAGACAATGATCAAACCTTTGGGTAGTTTGCAGATATCTTCTTATCTCTCTGAACATCGATGAAGCCACACACTCTGTCAACATTCATGTCGAGGTGCTCAATCACTGAGCATGAAGGGCATTGCTACGTGTTTCAAATAATTATTAAAAAATTTTGTACTTTGCAGATCTCTTCTTATATCTCTAAGATTTGATTATCTTATTGGGAAGACTCTCTCAGCAATCATATCGAGCGAGACCATTGAGTTTATTTCCGATTTCTACTTTGCTCTGCGCCTTAGCAAATGTGAAAATATTGAGACTCTCCATCGGGGGCATGGCTCAGGGGTAGAGCGCGCGCTTCGCATGCGCGAGGTCTGGGGTTCGATTCCCCATGCCTCCAAGGATCTTTTGGCTAAAATACTTTCTGAATTAATAACAGTTTTAATCTGTCAGGAGTTTCCTGATAAAAATTTGCAAATTAGTTAAATGAGTCAATTTATTGTTGAAAATTAAAAATATTATTGGAGGTATGGGGAATTGAACCCCAGACCTCTCGCATGCTAAGCGAGCGCTCTACCACTGAGCTATACCCCCTCACAGAGTGCTAAGGGTGGTAGACAATGATCAAACCTTTGGGTAGTTTGCAGATAGCTAGTTATCTCTCTGAACATCGATGAAGCCACACACTCTGTCAACATTCATGTCGAGGTACTCAATCACTGAGCCCCAAGGGCATTGCTACGTGTTTCAGACAATTATTTAAAAAAATTGTACTTTGCAGATCTCTTCTTATATCTCTAAGATTTGATTATCTTATTGGGAAGACTCTGACAGCAATCATATCGAGCGAGACCATTGAGTTTATTTCCGATTTCTACTTTTCTCTGCGCCTTAGCAAATGTGAAAATATTGAGACTCTCCGTCGGGGGCATAGCTCAGGGGTAGAGCGCGCGCTTCGCATGCGCGAGGTCTGGGGTTCGATTCCCCATGCCTCCAAGGATCTTTTGGCTAAAATACTTTCTGAATTAATAACAGTTTTAATCTATCAGGAGTTTCCTGATAAAAATTTGCAAATTAGTTAATGAGTCAATTTATTGTTGAAAATTAAAAATATTATTGGAGGTATGGGGAATTGAACCCCAGACCTCTCGCATGCTAAGCGAGCGCTCTACCACTGAGCTATACCCCCACGCAGAGTGCTAAGGGTGGTAGACAATGATCAAACCTTTGGGTAGTTTGCAGATAGCTAGTTATCTCTCTGAACATCGATGAAGCCACACACTCTGTCAACATTCATGTCGAGGTACTCAATCACTGAGCCCCAAGGGCATTGCTACGTGTTTCAGACAATTATTTAAAAAATTGTACTTTGCAGATCTCTTCTTATATCTCTAAGATTTGATTATCTTATTGGGAAGACTCTGACAGCAATCATATCGAGCGAGACCATTGAGTTTATTTCCGATTTCTACTTTTCTCTGCGCCTTAGCAAATGTGAAAATATTGAGACTCTCCGTCGGGGGCATAGCTCAGGGGTAGAGCGCGCGCTTCGCATGCGCGAGGTCTGGGGTTCGATTCCCCATGCCTCCAAGGATCTTTTGGCTAAAATACTTTCTGAATTAATAACAGTTTTAATCTGTCAGGAGTTTCCTGATAAAAATTTGCAAATTAGTTAAATGAGTCAATTTATTGTTGAAAATTAAAAATATTATTGGAGGTATGGGGAATTGAACCCCAGACCTCTCGCATGCTAAGCGAGCGCTCTACCACTGAGCTATACCCCCACGCAGAGTGCTAAGGGTGGCAGACAATGATCAAACCTTTGGGTAGTTTGCAGATATCTTCTTATCTCTCTGAACATCGATGAAGCCACACACTCTGTCAACATTCATGTCGAGGTGCTCAATCACTGAGCATGAAGGGCATTGCTACGTGTTTCAAATAATTATTAAAAAATTTTGTACTTTGCAGATCTCTTCTTATATCTCTAAGATTTGATTATCTTATTGGGAAGACTCTCTCAGCAATCATATCGAGCGAGACCATTGAGTTTATTTCCGATTTCTACTTTGCTCTGCGCCTTAGCAAATGTGAAAATATTGAGACTCTCCATCGGGGGCATGGCTCAGGGGTAGAGCGCGCGCTTCGCATGCGCGAGGTCTGGGGTTCGATTCCCCATGCCTCCAAGGATCTTTTGGCTAAAATACTTTCTGAATTAATAACAGTTTTAATCTGTCAGGAGTTTCCTGATAAAAATTTGCAAATTAGTTAAATGAGTCAATTTATTGTTGAAAATTAAAAATATTATTGGAGGTATGGGGAATTGAACCCCAGACCTCTCGCATGCTAAGCGAGCGCTCTACCACTGAGCTATACCCCCCCGCAGAGTGCTAAGGGTGGTAGACAATGATCAAACCTTTGGGTAGTTTGCAGATAGCTAGTTATCTCTCTGAACATCGATGAAGCCACACACTCTGTCAACATTCATGTCGAGGTACTCAATCACTGAGCCCCAAGGGCATTGCTACGTGTTTCAGACAATTATTTAAAAAAATTGTACTTTGCAGATCTCTTCTTATATCTCTAAGATTTGATTATCTTATTGGGAAGACTCTGACAGCAATCATATCGAGCGAGACCATTGAGTTTATTTCCGATTTCTACTTTTCTCTGCGCCTTAGCAAATGTGAAAATATTGAGACTCTCCGTCGGGGGCATAGCTCAGGGGTAGAGCGCGCGCTTCGCATGCGCGAGGTCTGGGGTTCGATTCCCCATGCCTCCAAGGATCTTTTGGCTAAAATACTTTCTGAATTAATAACAGTTTTAATCTATCAGGAGTTTCCTGATAAAAATTTGCAAATTAGTTAATGAGTCAATTTATTGTTGAAAATTAAAAATATTATTGGAGGTATGGGGAATTGAACCCCAGACCTCTCGCATGCTAAGCGAGCGCTCTACCACTGAGCTATACCCCCACGCAGAGTGCTAAGGGTGGTAGACAATGATCAAACCTTTGGGTAGTTTGCAGATAGCTAGTTATCTCTCTGAACATCGATGAAGCCACACACTCTGTCAACATTCATGTCGAGGTACTCAATCACTGAGCCCCAAGGGCATTGCTACGTGTTTCAGACAATTATTTAAAAAATTGTACTTTGCAGATCTCTTCTTATATCTCTAAGATTTGATTATCTTATTGGGAAGATTCTGTCAGCAATCAAATCGAGCGAGACCATTGAGTTTATTTCCGATTTCTACTTTTCTCTGCGCCTTAGCAAATGTGAAAATATTGAGACTCTCCGTCGGGGGCATAGCTCAGGGGTAGAGCGCGCGCTTCGCATGCGCGAGGTCTGGGGTTCGATTCCCCATGCCTCCAAGGATCTTTTGGCTAAAATACTTTCTGAATTAATAACAGTTTTAATCTGTCAGGAGTTTCCTGATAAAAATTTGCAAATTAGTTAAATGAGTCAATTTATTGTTGAAAATTAAAAATATTATTGGAGGTATGGGGAATTGAACCCCAGACCTCTCGCATGCTAAGCGAGCGCTCTACCACTGAGCTATACCCCCTCACAGAGTGCTAAGGGTGGTAGACAATGATCAAACCTTTGGGTAGTTTGCAGATAGCTAGTTATCTCTCTGAACATCGATGAAGCCACACACTCTGTCAACATTCATGTCGAGGTACTCAATCACTGAGCCCCAAGGGCATTGCTACGTGTTTCAGACAATTATTTAAAAAAATTGTACTTTGCAGATCTCTTCTTATATCTCTAAGATTTGATTATCTTATTGGGAAGACTCTGACAGCAATCATATCGAGCGAGACCATTGAGTTTATTTCCGATTTCTACTTTTCTCTGCGCCTTAGCAAATGTGAAAATATTGAGACTCTCCATCGGGGGCATGGCTCAGGGGTAGAGCGCGCGCTTCGCATGCGCGAGGTCTGGGGTTCGATTCCCCATGCCTCCAAGGATCTTTTGGCTAAAATACTTTCTGAATTAATAACAGTTTTAATCTGTCAGGAGTTTCCTGATAAAAATTTGCAAATTAGTTAAATGAGTCAATTTATTGTTGAAAATTAAAAATATTATTGGAGGTATGGGGAATTGAACCCCAGACCTCTCGCATGCTAAGCGAGCGCTCTACCACTGAGCTATACCCCCACGCAGAGTGCTAAGGGTGGTAGACAATGATCAAACCTTTGGGTAGTTTGCAGATAGCTAGTTATCTCTCTGAACATCGATGAAGCCACACACTCTGTCAACATTCATGTCGAGGTACTCAATCACTGAGCCCCAAGGGCATTGCTACGTGTTTCAGACAATTATTTAAAAAAATTGTACTTTGCAGATCTCTTCTTATATCTCTAAGATTTGATTATCTTATTGGGAAGACTCTGACAGCAATCATATCGAGCGAGACCATTGAGTTTATTTCCGATTTCTACTTTTCTCTGCGCCTTAGCAAATGTGAAAATATTGAGACTCTCCGTCGGGGGCATAGCTCAGGGGTAGAGCGCGCGCTTCGCATGCGCGAGGTCTGGGGTTCGATTCCCCATGCCTCCAAGGATCTTTTGGCTAAAATACTTTCTGAATTAATAACAGTTTTAATCTATCAGGAGTTTCCTGATAAAAATTTGCAAATTAGTTAATGAGTCAATTTATTGTTGAAAATTAAAAATATTATTGGAGGTATGGGGAATTGAACCCCAGACCTCTCGCATGCTAAGCGAGCGCTCTACCACTGAGCTATACCCCCACGCAGAGTGCTAAGGGTGGTAGACAATGATCAAACCTTTGGGTAGTTTGCAGATAGCTAGTTATCTCTCTGAACATCGATGAAGCCACACACTCTGTCAACATTCATGTCGAGGTACTCAATCACTGAGCCCCAAGGGCATTGCTACGTGTTTCAGACAATTATTTAAAAAATTGTACTTTGTAGATCTCTTCTTATATCTCTAAGATTTGATTATCTTATTGGGAAGACTCTGTCAGCAATCAAATCGAGCGAGACCATTGAGTTTATTTCCGATTTCTACTTTTCTCTGCGCCTTAGCAAATGTGAAAATATTGAGACTCTCCGTCGGGGGCATAGCTCAGGGGTAGAGCGCGCGCTTCGCATGCGCGAGGTCTGGGGTTCGATTCCCCATGCCTCCAAGGATCTTTTGGCTAAAATACTTTCTGAATTAATAACAGTTTTAATCTGTCAGGAGTTTCCTGATAAAAATTTGCAAATTAGTTAAATGAGTCAATTTATTGTTGAAAATTAAAAATATTATTGGAGGTATGGGGAATTGAACCCCAGACCTCTCGCATGCTAAGCGAGCGCTCTACCACTGAGCTATACCCCCACGCAGAGTGCTAAGGGTGGCAGACAATGATCAAACCTTTGGGTAGTTTGCAGATATCTTCTTATCTCTCTGAACATCGATGAAGCCACACACTCTGTCAACATTCATGTCGAGGTGCTCAATCACTGAGCATGAAGGGCATTGCTACGTGTTTCAAATAATTATTAAAAAATTTTGTACTTTGCAGATCTCTTCTTATATCTCTAAGATTTGATTATCTTATTGGGAAGACTCTGACAGCAATCATATCGAGCGAGACCATTGAGTTTATTTCCGATTTCTACTTTTCTCTGCGCCTTAGCAAATGTGAAAATATTGAGACTCTCCGTCGGGGGCATAGCTCAGGGGTAGAGCGCGCGCTTCGCATGCGCGAGGTCTGGGGTTCGATTCCCCATGCCTCCAAGGATCTTTTGGCTAAAATACTTTCTGAATTAATAACAGTTTTAATCTATCAGGAGTTTCCTGATAAAAATTTGCAAATTAGTTAATGAGTCAATTTATTGTTGAAAATTAAAAATATTATTGGAGGTATGGGGAATTGAACCCCAGACCTCTCGCATGCTAAGCGAGCGCTCTACCACTGAGCTATACCCCCACGCAGAGTGCTAAGGGTGGTAGACAATGATCAAACCTTTGGGTAGTTTGCAGATAGCTAGTTATCTCTCTGAACATCGATGAAGCCACACACTCTGTCAACATTCATGTCGAGGTACTCAATCACTGAGCCCCAAGGGCATTGCTACGTGTTTCAGACAATTATTTAAAAAATTGTACTTTGCAGATCTCTTCTTATATCTCTAAGATTTGATTATCTTATTGGGAAGACTCTGTCAGCAATCAAATCGAGCGAGACCATTGAGTTTATTTCCGATTTCTACTTTTCTCTGCGCCTTAGCAAATGTGAAAATATTGAGACTCTCCGTCGGGGGCATAGCTCAGGGGTAGAGCGCGCGCTTCGCATGCGCGAGGTCTGGGGTTCGATTCCCCATGCCTCCAAGGATCTTTTGGCTAAAATACTTTCTGAATTAATAACAGTTTTAATCTGTCAGGAGTTTCCTGATAAAAATTTGCAAATTAGTTAAATGAGTCAATTTATTGTTGAAAATTAAAAATATTATTGGAGGTATGGGGAATTGAACCCCAGACCTCTCGCATGCTAAGCGAGCGCTCTACCACTGAGCTATACCCCCACGCAGAGTGCTAAGGGTGGCAGACAATGATCAAACCTTTGGGTAGTTTGCAGATATCTTCTTATCTCTCTGAACATCGATGAAGCCACACACTCTGTCAACATTCATGTCGAGGTGCTCAATCACTGAGCATGAAGGGCATTGCTACGTGTTTCAAATAATTATTAAAAAATTTTGTACTTTGCAGATCTCTTCTTATATCTCTAAGATTTGATTATCTTATTGGGAAGACTCTGACAGCAATCATATCGAGCGAGACCATTGAGTTTATTTCCGATTTCTACTTTTCTCTGCGCCTTAGCAAATGTGAAAATATTGAGACTCTCCGTCGGGGGCATAGCTCAGGGGTAGAGCGCGCGCTTCGCATGCGCGAGGTCTGGGGTTCGATTCCCCATGCCTCCAAGGATCTTTTGGCTAAAATACTTTCTGAATTAATAACAGTTTTAATCTATCAGGAGTTTCCTGATAAAATTTGCAAATTAGTTAATGAGTCAATTTATTGTTGAAAATTAAAAATATTATTGGAGGTATGGGGAATTGAACCCCAGACCTCTCGCATGCTAAGCGAGCGCTCTACCACTGAGCTATACCCCCACGCAGAGTGCTAAGAGTGGTAGACAATGATCAAACCTTTGGGTAGTTTGCAGATAGCTAGTTATCTCTCTGAACATCGATGAAGCCACACACTCTGTCAACATTCATGTCGAGGTACTCAATCACTGAGCCCCAAGGGCATTGCTACGTGTTTCAGACAATTATTTAAAAAATTGTACTTTGCAGATCTCTTCTTATATCTCTAAGATTTGATTATCTTATTGGGAAGACTCTGTCAGCAATCAAATCGAGCGAGACCATTGAGTTTATTTCCGATTTCTACTTTTCTCTGCGCCTTAGCAAATGTGAAAATATTGAGACTCTCCGTCGGGGGCATAGCTCAGGGGTAGAGCGCGCGCTTCGCATGCGCGAGGTCTGGGGTTCGATTCCCCATGCCTCCAAGGATCTTTTGGCTAAAATACTTTCTGAATTAATAACAGTTTTAATCTGTCAGGAGTTTCCTGATAAAAATTTGCAAATTAGTTAAATGAGTCAATTTATTGTTGAAAATTAAAAATATTATTGGAGGTATGGGGAATTGAACCCCAGACCTCTCGCATGCTAAGCGAGCGCTCTACCACTGAGCTATACCCCCTCACAGAGTGCTAAGGGTGGTAGACAATGATCAAACCTTTGGGTAGTTTGCAGATAGCTAGTTATCTCTCTGAACATCGATGAAGCCACACACTCTGTCAACATTCATGTCGAGGTACTCAATCACTGAGCCCCAAGGGCATTGCTACGTGTTTCAGACAATTATTTAAAAAAATTGTACTTTGCAGATCTCTTCTTATATCTCTAAGATTTGATTATCTTATTGGGAAGACTGTGACAGCAATCATATCGAGCGAGACCATTGAGTTTATTACCGATTTCTACTTTTCTCTGCGCCTTAGCAAATGTGAAAATATTGAGACTCTCCGTCGGGGGCATAGCTCAGGGGTAGAGCGCGCGCTTCGCATGCGCGAGGTCTGGGGTTCGATTCCCCATGCCTCCAAGGATCTTTTGGCTAAAATACTTTCTGAATTAATAACAGTTTTAATCTATCAGGAGTTTCCTGATAAAAATTTGCAAATTAGTTAAATGAGTCAATTTATTGTTGAAAATTAAAAATATTATTGGAGGTATGGGGAATTGAACCCCAGACCTCTCGCATGCTAAGCGAGCGCTCTACCACTGAGCTATACCCCCACGCAGAGTGCTAAGGGTGGTAGACAATGATCAAACCTTTGGGTAGTTTGCAGATAGCTAGTTATCTCTCTGAACATCGATGAAGCCACACACTCTGTCAACATTCATGTCGAGGTACTCAATCACTGAGCCCCAAGGGCATTGCTACGTGTTTCAGACAATTATTTAAAAAATTGTACTTTGCAGATCTCTTCTTATATCTCTAAGATTTGATTATCTTATTGGGAAGACTCTGTCAGCAATCATATCGAGCGAGACCATTGAGTTTATTTCCGATTTCTACTTTTCTCTGCGCCTTAGCAAATGTGAAAATATTGAGACTCTCCGTCGGGGGCATAGCTCAGGGGTAGAGCGCGCGCTTCGCATGCGCGAGGTCTGGGGTTCGATTCCCCATGCCTCCAAGGATCTTTTGGCTAAAATACTTTCTGAATTAATAACAGTTTTAATCTGTCAGGAGTTTCCTGATAAAAATTTGCAAATTAGTTAAATGAGTCAATTTATTGTTGAAAATTAAAAATATTATTGGAGGTATGGGGAATTGAACCCCAGACCTCTCGCATGCTAAGCGAGCGCTCTACCACTGAGCTATACCCCCACGCAGAGTGCTAAGGGTGGTAGACAATGATCAAACCTTTGGGTAGTTTGCAGATAGCTAGTTATCTCTCTGAACATCGATGAAGCCACACACTCTGTCAACATTCATGTCGAGGTACTCAATCACTGAGCCCCAAGGGCATTGCTACGTGTTTCAGACAATTATTTAAAAAATTGTACTTTGCAGATCTATTCTTATATCTCTAAGATTTGATTATCTTATTGGGAAGACTCTGTCAGCAATCATATCGAGCGAGACCATTGAGTTTATTTCCGATTTCTACTTTTCTCTGCGCCTTAGCAAATGTGAAAATATTGAGACTCTCCGACGGGGGCATAGCTCAGGGGTAGAGCGCGCGCTTCGCATGCGCGAGGTCTGGGGTTCGATTCCCCATGCCTCCAAGGATCTTTTGGCTAAAATACTTTCTGAATTAATAACAGTTTTAATCTGTCAGGAGTTTCCTGATAAAAATTTGCAAATTAGTTAAATGAGTCAATTTATTGTTGAAAATTAAAAATATTATTGGAGGTATGGGGAATTGAACCCCAGACCTCTCGCATGCTAAGCGAGCGCTCTACCACTGAGCTATACCCCCACGCAGAGTGCTAAGGGTGGCAGACAATGATCAAACCTTTGGGTAGTTTGCAGATATCTTCTTATCTCTCTGAACATCGATGAAGCCACACACTCTGTCAACATTCATGTCGAGGTGCTCAATCACTGAGCATCAAGGGCATTGCTACGTGTTTCAGATAATTATTAAAAAAATTTGTACTTTGCAGATCTCTTCTTATATCTCTAAGATTTGATTATCTTATTGGGAAGACTCTCTCAGCAATCATATCGAGCGAGACTATTGAGTTTATTTCCGATTTCTACTTTGCTCTGCGCCTTAGCAAATGTGAAAATATTGAGACTCTCCGTCGGGGGCATAGCTCAGGGGTAGAGCGCGCGCTTCGCATGCGCGAGGTCTGGGGTTCGATTCCCCATGCCTCCAAGGATCTTTTGGCTAAAATACTTTCTGAATTAATAACAGTTTTAATCTATCAGGAGTTTCCTGATAAAAATTTGCAAATTAGTTAAATGAGTCAATTTATTGTTGAAAATTAAAAATATTATTGGAGGTATGGGGAATTGAACCCCAGACCTCTCGCATGCTAAGCGAGCGCTCTACCACTGAGCTATACCCCAACGCAGAGTGCTAAGGGTGGTAGACAATGATCAAACCTTTGGGTAGTTTGCAGATATCTTCTTATCTCTCTGAACATCGATGAAGCCACACACTCTGTCAACATTCATGTCGAGGTACTCAATCACTGAGCCCCAAGGGCATTGCTACGTGTTTCAGGCAATTATTTAAAAAATTGTACTTTGCAGATCTCTTCTTATATCTCTAAGATTTGATTATCTTATTGGGAAGACTCTGTCAGCAATCATATCGAGCGAGACCATTGAGTTTATTTCCGATTTCTACTTTGCTCTGCGAATTAGCAAATGTGAAAATATTGAGACTCTCCATCGGGGCATAGCTCAGGGGTAGAGCGCGCGCTTCGCATGCGCGAGGTCTGGGGTTCGATTCCCCATGCCTCCAAGGATCTTTTGGCTAAAATACTTTCTGAATTAATAACAGTTTTAATCTGTCAGGAGTTTCCTGATAAAAATTTGCAAATTAGTTAAATGAGTCAATTTATTGTTGAAAATTAAAAATATTATTGGAGGTATGGGGAATTGAACCCCAGACCTCTCGCATGCTAAGCGAGCGCTCTACCACTGAGCTATACCCCCTCACAGAGTGCTAAGGGTGGTAGACAATGATCAAACCTTTGGGTAGTTTGCAGATAGCTAGTTATCTCTCTGAACATCGATGAAGCCACACACTCTGTCAACATTCATGTCGAGGTACTCAATCACTGAGCCCCAAGGGCATTGCTACGTGTTTCAGACAATTATAAAAAAAAATTGTACTTTGCAGATCTCTTCTTATATCTCTAAGATTTGATTATCTTATTGGGAAGACTCTGACAGCAATCATATCGAGCGAGACCATTGAGTTTATTTCCGATTTCTACTTTTCTCTGCGCCTTAGCAAATGTGAAAATATTGAGACTCTCCGTCGGGGGCATAGCTCAGGGGTAGAGCGCGCGCTTCGCATGCGCGAGGTCTGGGGTTCGATTCCCCATGCCTCCAAGGATCTTTTGGCTAAAATACTTTCTGAATTAATAACAGTTTTAATCTATCAGGAGTTTCCTGATAAAAATTTGCAAATTAGTTAAATGAGTCAATTTATTGTTGAAAATTAAAAATATTATTGGAGGTATGGGGAATTGAACCCCAGACCTCTCGCATGCTAAGCGAGCGCTCTACCACTGAGCTATACCCCCACGCAGAGTGCTAAGGGTGGTAGACAATGATCAAACCTTTGGGTAGTTTGCAGATAGCTAGTTATCTCTCTGAACATCGATGAAGCCACACACTCTGTCAACATTCATGTCGAGGTACTCAATCACTGAGCCCCAAGGGCATTGCTACGTGTTTCAGACAATTATTTAAAAAATTGTACTTTGCAGATCTCTTCTTATATCTCTAAGATTTGATTATCTTATTGGGAAGACTCTGTCAGCAATCATATCGAGCGAGACCATTGAGTTTATTTCCGATTTCTACTTTTCTCTGCGCCTTAGCAAATGTGAAAATATTGAGACTCTCCGCCGGGGCATAGCTCAGGGGTAGAGCGCGCGCTTCGCATGCGCGAGGTCTGGGGTTCGATTCCCCATGCCTCCAAGGATCTTTTGGCTAAAATACTTTCTGAATTAATAACAGTTTTAATCTGTCAGGAGTTTCCTGATAAAAATTTGCAAATTAGTTAAATAAGTCAATTTATTGTTGAAAATTAAAAATATTATTGGAGGTATGGGGAATTGAACCCCAGACCTCTCGCATGCTAAGCGAGCGCTCTACCACTGAGCTATACCCCCACGCAGAGTGCTAAGGGTGGTAGACAATGATCAAACCTTTGGGTAGTTTGCAGATAGCTAGTTATCTCTCTGAACATCGATGAAGCCACACACTCTGTCAACATTCATGTCGAGGTACTCAATCACTGAGCCCCAAGGGCATTGCTACGTGTTTCAAACAAGTATTTAAAAAATTGTACTTTGCAGATCTATTCTTATATCTCTAAGATTTGATTATCTTATTGGGAAGACTCTGTCAGCAATCATATCGAGCGAGACCATTGAGTTTATTTCCGATTTCTACTTTTCTCTGCGCCTTAGCAAATGTGAAAATATTGAGACTCTCCGTCGGGGGCATAGCTCAGGGGTAGAGCGCGCGCTTCGCATGCGCGAGGTCTGGGGTTCGATTCCCCATGCCTCCAAGGATCTTTTGGCTAAAATACTTTCTGAATTAATAACAGTTTTAATCTGTCAGGAGTTTCCTGATAAAAATTTGCAAATTAGTTAAATGAGTCAATTTATTGTTGAAAATTAAAAATATTATTGGAGGTATGGGGAATTGAACCCCAGACCTCTCGCATGCTAAGCGAGCGCTCTACCACTGAGCTATACCCCCACGCAGAGTGCTAAGGGTGGCAGACAATGATCAAACCTTTGGGTAGTTTGCAGATATCTTCTTATCTCTCTGAACATCGATGAAGCCACACACTCTGTCAACATTCATGTCGAGGTACTCAATCACTGAGCCCCAAGGGCATTGCTACGTGTTTCAGGCAATTATTTAAAAAATTGTACTTTGCAGATCTCTTCTTATATCTCTAAGATTTGATTATCTTATTGGGAAGACTCTGTCAGCAATCATATCGAGCGAGACCATTGAGTTTATTTCCGATTTCTACTTTTCTCTGCGCCTTAGCAAATGTGAAAATATTGAGACTCTCCGTCGGGGGCATAGCTCAGGGGTAGAGCGCGCGCTTCGCATGCGCGAGGTCTGGGGTTCGATTCCCCATGCCTCCAAGGATCTTTTGGCTAAAATACTTTCTGAATTAATAACAGTTTTAATCTATCAGGAGTTTCCTGATAAAAATTTCCAAATTAGTTAAATGAGTCAATTTATTGTTGAAAATTAAAAATATTATTGGAGGTATGGGGAATTGAACCCCAGACCTCTCGCATGCTAAGCGAGCGCTCTACCACTGACAAGGGAAGTCATTCGGCGGGAAGTGGCAAACCACAACATATTATACATCATTCGAAAGCTCTCAACGAGGTAGTAACGTTTTTGATGTTTATAGCTGCAGAAGAGAGCGCTGGAAAAACCGAAGCACAGGCGTACCTGGCTCTGGTAGGGGCCTGGCTTGGTGGAGGCCATTTCCAGACCTGGCACCTGCAGCCGCAAAAGATAAGAAATCGAACGGGATTTTTTTTATACGGAATGTAAGCGAGTTGCTATTGCAGAGAAACAAGATTCTGGTAGAAATAATGCATCCGCAGTTGTTTTAAGGCAAAAACATGAAAGTTTTTGAGACATATGGACTTTTTGAGAAAATGAAAATCTTACAGCGTGTTCTAATATGTCAATTATTATTTTTCATGTTAAAAATTACTTGAGAAACAGGAATTAGTGCAAAAACTCAAAAATCTTTTTAGAAAAAATTGCTTTTTCTCCATACAAAACTGGTAATTTTTCCCCCAAGGGGACCCCTTTGGCGAAAAATGGCCTAAAAAATTTTTTCTCCAAAAATGATCGGAAATTACGTTATTAGGTTTCTTATGGCAAACTATGACGTATTCATCAGTTTCAGAGCCGAAAAAGCTAGAAAAATCGTGAAAATGTTAATTTTTAGATCCAAATAAAAGTTGGTCACGTTCAAGCGCTCTCTTCTGCAGCTATAAACATCAAAAACGTTACCAGCTCGTTGAGAGCTTTCGAATGATGTATAATATGTTGTGGTTTGCCACCTCCCGCCGAAAGACTTCCCTTGTGAGCTATACCCCAACGCAGAGTGCTAAGGGTGGTAGACAATGATCAAACCTTTGGGTAGTTTGCAGATATCTTCTTATCTCTCTGAACATCGATGAAGCCACACACTCTGTCAACATTCATGTCGAGGTACTCAATCACTGAGCCCCAAGGGCATTGCTACGTGTTTCAGGCAATTATTTAAAAAATTGTACTTTGCAGATCTCTTCTTATATCTCTAAGATTTGATTATCTTATTGGGAAGACTCTGTCAGCAATCATATCGAGCGAGACCATTGAGTTTATTTCCGATTTCTACTTTTCTCTGCGCCTTAGCAAATGTGAAAATATTGAGACTCTCCGTCGGGGAATAGCTCAGGGGTAGAGCGCGCGCTTCGCATGCGCGAGGTCTGGGGTTCGATTCCCCATGCCTCCAAGGATCTTTTGGCTAAAATACTTTCTGAATTAATAACAGTTTTAATCTGTCAGGAGTTTCCTGATAAAAATTTGCAAATTAGTTAAATGAGTCAATTTATTGTTGAAAATTAAAAATATTATTGGAGGTATGGGGAATTGAACCCCAGACCTCTCGCATGCTAAGCGAGCGCTCTACCACTGAGCTATACCCCCAAGCGATCTGCTTATTTGTCTCTCCACTCATAAAAGCTTATGATTTTCAAGATCAATGAAATAGAAAAATGATTACTGGAGGTATGGGGAATTGAACCCCAGACCTCTCGCATGCTAAGCGAGCGCTCTACCACTGAGCTATACCCCCTCACAGAGTGCTAAGAGTGGTAGACAATGATCAAACCTTTGGGTAGTTTGCAGATAGCTAGTTATCTCTCTGAACATCGATGAAGCCACACACTCTGTCAACATTCATGTCGAGGTACTCAAACACTGAGCCCCAAGGGCATTGCTACGTGTTTCAGACAATTATTAAAAAAAATTGTACTTTGCAGATCTCTTCTTATATCTCTAAGATTTGATTATCTTATTGGGAAGACTCTCTCAGCAATCATATCGAGCGAGACCATTGAGTTTATTTCCGATTTCTACTTTGCTCTGCGCCTTAGCAAATGTGAAAATATTGAGACTCTACGTCGGGGGCATAGCTCAGGGGTAGAGCGCGCGCTTCGCATGCGCAAGGTCTGGGGTTCGATTCCCCATGCCTCCAAGGATCTTTTGGCTAAAATACTTTCTGAATTAATAACAGTTTTAATCTATCAGGAGTTTCCTGATAAAAATTTGCAAATTAGTTAAATGAGTCAATTTATTGTTGAAAATTAAAAATATTATTGGAGGTATGGGGAATTGAACCCCAGACCTCTCGCATGCTAAGCGAGCGCTCTACCACTGAGCTATACCCCCTCACAGAGTGCTAAGGGTGGTAGACAATGATCAAACCTTTGGGTAGTTTGCAGATAGCTAGTTATCTCTCTGAACATCGATGAAGCCACACACTCTGTCAACATTCATGTCGAGGTACTCAATCACTGAGCCCCAAGGGCATTGCTACGTGTTTCAGACAATTATTTAAAAAAATTGTACTTTGCAGATCTCTTCTTATATCTCTAAGATTTGATTATCTTATTGGGAAGACTCTGACAGCAATCATATCGAGCGAGACCATTGAGTTTATTTCCGATTTCTACTTTTCTCTGCGCCTTAGCAAATGTGAAAATATTGAGACTCTCCGTCGGGGGCATAGCTCAGGGGTAGAGCGCGCGCTTCGCATGCGCGAGGTCTGGGGTTCGATTCCCCATGCCTCCAAGGATCTTTTGGCTAAAATACTTTCTGAATTAATAACAGTTTTAATCTATCAGGAGTTTCCTGATAAAAATTTGCAAATTAGTTAATGAGTCAATTTATTGTTGAAAATTAAAAATATTATTGGAGGTATGGGGAATTGAACCCCAGACCTCTCGCATGCTAAGCGAGCGCTCTACCACTGAGCTATACCCCCACGCAGAGTGCTAAGGGTGGTAGACAATGATCAAACCTTTGGGTAGTTTGCAGATAGCTAGTTATCTCTCTGAACATCGATGAAGCCACACACTCTGTCAACATTCATGTCGAGGTACTCAATCACTGAGCCCCAAGGGCATTGCTACGTGTTTCAGACAATTATTTAAAAAATTGTACTTTGCAGATCTCTTCTTATATCTCTAAGATTTGATTATCTTATTGGGAAGACTCTGTCAGCAATCATATCGAGCGAGACCATTGAGTTTATTTCCGATTTCTACTTTTCTCTGCGCCTTAGCAAATGTGAAAATATTGAGACTCTCCGTCGGGGGCATAGCTCAGGGGTAGAGCGCGCGCTTCGCATGCGCGAGGTCTGGGGTTCGATTCCCCATGCCTCCAAGGATCTTTTGGCTAAAATACTTTCTGAATTAATAACAGTTTTAATCTGTCAGGAGTTTCCTGATAAAAATTTGCAAATTAGTTAAATGAGTCAATTTATTGTTGAAAATTAAAAATATTATTGGAGGTATGGGGAATTGAACCCCAGACCTCTCGCATGCTAAGCGAGCGCTCTACCACTGAGCTATACCCCCACGCAGAGTGCTAAGGGTGGCAGACAATGATCAAACCTTTGGGTAGTTTGCAGATATCTTCTTATCTCTCTGAACATCGATGAAGCCACACACTCTGTCAACATTCATGTCGAGGTGCTCAATCACTGAGCATGAAGGGCATTGCTACGTGTTTCAAATAATTATTAAAAAAAATTTGTACTTTGCAGATCTCTTCTTATATCTCTAAGATTTGATTATCTTATTGGGAAGACTCTCTCAGCAATCATATCGAGCGAGACCATTGAGTTTATTTCCGATTTCTACTTTGCTCTGCGCCTTAGCAAATGTGAAAATATTGAGACTCTCCATCGGGGGCATAGCTCAGGGGTAGAGCGCGCGCTTCGCATGCGCGAGGTCTGGGGTTCGATTCCCCATGCCTCCAAGGATCTTTTGGCTAAAATACTTTCTGAATTAATAACAGTTTTAATCTGTCAGGAGTTTCCTGATAAAAATTTGCAAATTAGTTAATGAGTGAATTTATTGTTGAAAATTAAAAATATTATTGGAGGTATGGGGAATTGAACCCCAGACCTCTCGCATGCTAAGCGAGCGCTCTACCACTGAGCTATACCCCCACGCAGAGTGCTAAGGGTGGTAGACAATGATCAAACCTTTGGGTAGTTTGCAGATAGCTAGTTATCTCTCTGAACATCGATGAAGCCACACACTCTGTCAACATTCATGTCGAGGTACTCAATCACTGAGCCCCAAGGGCATTGCTACGTGTTTCAGACAATTATTTAAAAAATTGTACTTTGCAGATCTCTTCTTATATCTCTAAGATTTGATTATCTTATTGGGAAGACTCTGTCAGCAATCATATCGAGCGAGACCATTGAGTTTATTTCCGATTTCTACTTTTCTCTGCGCCTTAGCAAATGTGAAAATATTGAGACTCTCCGTCGGGGGCATAGCTCAGGGGTAGAGCGCGCGCTTCGCATGCGCGAGGTCTGGGGTTCGATTCCCCATGCCTCCAAGGATCTTTTGGCTAAAATACTTTCTGAATTAATAACAGTTTTAATCTGTCAGGAGTTTCCTGATAAAAATTTGCAAATTAGTTAAATGAGTCAATTTATTGTTGAAAATTAAAAATATTATTGGAGGTATGGGGAATTGAACCCCAGACCTCTCGCATGCTAAGCGAGCGCTCTACCACTGAGCTATACCCCCACGCAGAGTGCTAAGGGTGGCAGACAATGATCAAACCTTTGGGTAGTTTGCAGATATCTTCTTATCTCTCTGAACATCGATGAAGCCACACACTCTGTCAACATTCATGTCGAGGTGCTCAATCACTGAGCATCAAGGGCATTGCTACGTGTTTCAGATAATTATTAAAAAAATTTGTACTTTGCAGATCTCTTCTTATATCTCTAAGATTTGATTATCTTATTGGGAAGACTCTCTCAGCAATCATATCGAGCGAGACTATTGAGTTTATTTCCGATTTCTACTTTGCTCTGCGCCTTAGCAAATGTGAAAATATTGAGTCTCTCCGTCGGGGGCATAGCTCAGGGGTAGAGCGCGCGCTTCGCATGCGCGAGGTCTGGGGTTCGATTCCCCATGCCTCCAAGGATCTTTTGGCTAAAATACTTTCTGAATTAATAACAGTTTTAATCTATCAGGAGTTTCCTGATAAAAATTTGCAAATTAGTTAAATGAGTCAATTTATTGTTGAAAATTAAAAATATTATTGGAGGTATGGGGAATTGAACCCCAGACCTCTCGCATGCTAAGCGAGCGCTCTACCACTGAGCTATACCCCCACGCAGAGTGCTAAGGGTGGTAGACAATGATCAAACCTTTGGGTAGTTTGCAGATATCTTCTTATCTCTCTGAACATCGATGAAGCCACACACTCTGTCAACATTCATGTCGAGGTACTCAATCACTGAGCCCCAAGGGCATTGCTACGTGTTTCAGGCAATTATTTAAAAAATTGTACTTTGCAGATCTCTTCTTATATCTCTAAGATTTGATTATCTTATTGGGAAGACTCTCTCAGCAATCATATCGAGCGAGACCATTGAGTTTATTTCCGATTTCTACTTTGCTCTGCGCCTTAGCAAATGTGAAAATATTGAGACTCTCCGTCGGGGGCATAGCTCAGGGGTAGAGCGCGCGCTTCGCATGCGCGAGGTCTGGGGTTCGATTCCCCATGCCTGCAAGGATCTTTTGGCTAAAATACTTTCTGAATTAATAACAGTTTTAATCTATCAGGAGTTTCCTGATAAAAATTTGCAAATTAGTTAAATGAGTCAATTTATTGTTGAAAATTAAAAATATTATTGGAGGTATGGGGAATTGAACCCCAGACCTCTCGCATGCTAAGCGAGCGCTCTACCTCTGAGCTATACCCCCAAGCGATCTGCTTATTTGTCTCTCCACTCATAAAAGTTTATGATTTTCAAGATCAATGAAATAGAAAAATGATTACTGGAGGTATGGGGAATTGAACCCCAGACCTCTCGCATGCTAAGCGAGCGCTCTACCACTGAGCTATACCCCCTCACAGAGTGCTAAGAGTTATAGACAATGATCAAACCTTTGGGTAGTTTGCAGATAGCTAGTTATCTCTCTGAACATCGATGAAGCCACACACTCTGTCAACATTCATGTCGAGGTACTCAATCACTGAGCCCCAAGGGCATTGCTACGTGTTTCAGATAATTATTAAAAAAATTTGTACTTTGCAGATCTCTTCTTATATCTCTAAGATTTGATTATCTTATTGGGAAGACTCTCTCAGCAATCATATCGAGCGAGACTATTGAGTTTATTTCCGATTTCTACTTTGCTCTGCGCCTTAGCAAATGTGAAAATATTGAGTCTCTCCGTCGGGGGCATAGCTCAGGGGTAGAGCGCGCGCTTCGCATGCGCGAGGTCTGGGGTTCGATTCCCCATGCCTCCAAGGATCTTTTGGCTAAAATACTTTCTGAATTAATAACAGTTTTAATCTATCAGGAGTTTCCTGATAAAAATTTGCAAATTAGTTAAATGAGTCAATTTATTGTTGAAAATTAAAAATATTATTGGAGGTATGGGGAATTGAACCCCAGACCTCTCGCATGCTAAGCGAGCGCTCTACCTCTGAGCTATACCCCCAAGCGATCTGCTTATTTGTCTCTCCACTCATAAAAGTTTATGATTTTCAAGATCAATGAAATAGAAAAATGATTACTGGAGGTATGGGGAATTGAACCCCAGACCTCTCGCATGCTAAGCGAGCGCTCTACCACTGAGCTATACCCCCTCACAGAGTGCTAAGAGTTATAGACAATGATCAAACCTTTGGGTAGTTTGCAGATAGCTAGTTATCTCTCTGAACATCGATGAAGTTACACACTCTGTCAACATTCATGTCGAGGTACTCAAACACTGAGCCCCAAGGGCATTGCTACGTGTTTCAGACAATTATTAAAAAAATTGTACTTTGCAGATCTCTTCTTATATCTCTAAGATTTGATTATCTTATTGGGAAGACTCTCTCAGCAATCATATCGAGCGAGACCATTGAGTTTATTTCCGATTTCTACTTTGCTCTGCGCCTTAGCAAATGTGAAAATATTGAGACTCTCCGTCGGGGGCATAGCTCAGGGGTAGAGCGCGCGCTTCGCATGCGCGAGGTCTGGGGTTCGATTCCCCATGCCTGCAAGGATCTTTTGGCTAAAATACTTTCTGAATTAATAACAGTTTTAATCTATCAGGAGTTTCCTGATAAAAATTTGCAAATTAGTTAAATGAGTCAATTTATTGTTGAAAATTAAAAATATTATTGGAGGTATGGGGAATTGAACCCCAGACCTCTCGCATGCTAAGCGAGCGCTCTACCACTGAGCTATACCCCCACGCAGAGTGCTAAGGGTGGTAGACAATGATCAAACCTTTGGGTAGTTTGCAGATAGCTAGTTATCTCTCTGAACATCGATGAAGCCACACACTCTGTCAACATTCATGTCGAGGTACTCAATCACTGAGCCCCAAGGGCATTGCTACGTGTTTCAGACAATTATTTAAAAAATTGTACTTTGCAGATCTCTTCTTATATCTCTAAGATTTGATTATCTTATTGGGAAGACTCTGTCAGCAATCATGTCGAGCGAGACCATTGAGTTTATTTCCGATTTCTACTTTTCTCTGCGCCTTAGCAAATGTGAAAATATTGAGACTCTCCGTCGGGGGCATAGCTCAGGGGTAGAGCGCGCGCTTCGCATGCGCGAGGTCTGGGGTTCGATTCCCCATGCCTGCAAGGATCTTTTGGCTAAAATACTTTCTGAATTAATAACAGTTTTAATCTATCAGGAGTTTCCTGATAAAAATTTGCAAATTAGTTAAATGAGTCAATTTATTGTTGAAAATTAAAAATATTATTGGAGGTATGGGGAATTGAACCCCAGACCTCTCGCATGCTAAGCGAGCGCTCTACTTCTGAGCTATACCCCCAAGCGATCTGCTTATTTGTCTCTCCACTCATAAAAGTTTATGATTTTCAAGATCAATGAAATAGAAAAATGATTACTGGAGGTATGGGGAATTGAACCCCAGACCTCTCGCATGCTAAGCGAGCGCTCTACCACTGAGCTATACCCCCTCACAGAGTGCTAAGAGTGGTAGACAATGATCAAACCTTTGGGTAGTTTGCAGATAGCTAGTTATCTCTCTGAACATCGATGAAGTTACACACTCTGTCAACATTCATGTCGAGGTACTCAAACACTGAGCCCCAAGGGCATTGCTACGTGTTTCAGACAATTATTAAAAAAAATTGTACTTTGCAGATCTCTTCTTATATCTCTAAGATTTGATTATCTTATTGGGAAGACTCTCTCAGCAATCATATCGAGCGAGACCATTGAGTTTATTTCCGATTTCTACTTTGCTCTGCGCCTTAGCAAATGTGAAAATATTGAGACTCTCCGTCGGGGGCATAGCTCAGGGGTAGAGCGCGCGCTTCGCATGCGCGAGGTCTGGGGTTCGATTCCCCATGCCTGCAAGGATCTTTTGGCTAAAATACTTTCTGAATTAATAACAGTTTTAATCTATCAGGAGTTTCCTGATAAAAATTTGCAAATTAGTTAAATGAGTCAATTTATTGTTGAAAATTAAAAATATTATTGGAGGTATGGGGAATTGAACCCCAGACCTCTCGCATGCTAAGCGAGCGCTCTACCACTGAGCTATACCCCCACGCAGAGTGCTAAGGGTGGTAGACAATGATCAAACCTTTGGGTAGTTTGCAGATAGCTAGTTATCTCTCTGAACATCGATGAAGCCACACACTCTGTCAACATTCATGTCGAGGTACTCAATCACTGAGCCCCAAGGGCATTGCTACGTGTTTCAGACAATTATTTAAAAAATTGTACTTTGCAGATCTCTTCTTATATCTCTAAGATTTGATTATCTTATTGGGAAGACTCTGTCAGCAATCATGTCGAGCGAGACCATTGAGTTTATTTCCGATTTCTACTTTTCTCTGCGCCTTAGCAAATGTGAATATATTGAGACTCTCCGTCGGGGGCATAGCTCAGGGGTAGAGCGCGCGCTTCGCATGCGCGAGGTCTGGGGTTCGATTCCCCATGCCTCCAAGGATCTTTTGGCTAAAATACTTTCTGAATTAATAACAGTTTTAATCTATCAGGAGTTTCCAGATAAAAATTTGCAAATTAGTTAAATGAGTCAATTTATTGTTGAAAATTAAAAATATTATTGGAGGTATGGGGAATTGAACCCCAGACCTCTCGCATGCTAAGCGAGCGCTCTACCACTGAGCTATACCCCCTCACAGAGTGCTAAGGGTGGTAGACAATGATCAAACCTTTATGTAGTTTGCAGATAGCTAGTTATCTCTCTGAACATCGATGAAGCCACACACTCTGTCAACATTCATGTCGAGGTACTCAAACACTGAGCCCCAAGGGCATTGCTACGTGTTTCAGACAATTATTAAAAAAATTGTACTTTGCAGATCTCTTCTTATATCTCTAAGATTTGATTATCTTATTGGGAAGACTCTCTCAGCAATCATATCGAGCGAGACCATTGAGTTTATTTCCGATTTCTACTTTGCTCTGCGCCTTAGCAAATGTGAAAATATTGAGACTCTCCGTCGGGGGCATAGCTCAGGGGTAGAGCGCGCGCTTCGCATGCGCGAGGTCTGGGGTTCGATTCCCCATGCCTGCAAGGATCTTTTGGCTAAAATACTTTCTGAATTAATAACAGTTTTAATCTATCAGGAGTTTCCTGATAAAAATTTGCAAATTAGTTAAATGAGTCAATTTATTGTTGAAAATTAAAAATATTATTGGAGGTATGGGGAATTGAACCCAGACCTCTCGCATGCTAAGCGAGCGCTCTACCTCTGAGCTATACCCCCAAGCGATCTGCTTATTTGTCTCTCCACTCATAAAAGTTTATGATTTTCAAGATCAATGAAATAGAAAAATGATTACTGGAGGTATGGGGAATTGAACCCCAGACCTCTCGCATGCTAAGCGAGCGCTCTACCACTGAGCTATACCCCCTCACAGAGTGCTAAGAGTTATAGACAATGATCAAACCTTTGGGTAGTTTGCAGATAGCTAGTTATCTCTCTGAACATCGATGAAGTTACACACTCTGTCAACATTCATGTCGAGGTACTCAAACACTGAGCCCCAAGGGCATTGCTACGTGTTTCAGACAATTATTAAAAAAAATTGTACTTTGCAGATCTCTTCTTATATCTCTAAGATTTGATTATCTTATTGGGAAGACTCTCTCAGCAATCATATCGAGCGAGACCATTGAGTTTATTTCCGATTTCTACTTTGCTCTGCGCCTTAGCAAATGTGAAAATATTGAGACTCTCCGTCGGGGGCATAGCTCAGGGGTAGAGCGCGCGCTTCGCATGCGCGAGGTCTGGGGTTCGATTCCCCATGCCTGCAAGGATCTTTTGGCTAAAATACTTTCTGAATTAATAACAGTTTTAATCTATCAGGAGTTTCCTGATAAAAATTTGCAAATTAGTTAAATGAGTCAATTTATTGTTGAAAATTAAAAATATTATTGGAGGTATGGGGAATTGAACCCCAGACCTCTCGCATGCTAAGCGAGCGCTCTACCACTGAGCTATACCCCCACGCAGAGTGCTAAGGGTGGTAGACAATGATCAAACCTTTGGGTAGTTTGCAGATAGCTAGTTATCTCTCTGAACATCGATGAAGCCACACACTCTGTCAACATTCATGTCGAGGTACTCAATCACTGAGCCCCAAGGGCATTGCTACGTGTTTCAGACAATTATTTAAAAAATTGTACTTTGCAGATCTCTTCTTATATCTCTAAGATTTGATTATCTTATTGGGAAGACTCTGTCAGCAATCATGTCGAGCGAGACCATTGAGTTTATTTCCGATTTCTACTTTTCTCTGCGCCTTAGCAAATGTGAAAATATTGAGACTCTCCGTCGGGGGCATAGCTCAGGGGTAGAGCGCGCGCTTCGCATGCGCGAGGTCTGGGGTTCGATTCCCCATGCCTGCAAGGATCTTTTGGCTAAAATACTTTCTGAATTAATAACAGTTTTAATCTATCAGGAGTTTCCTGATAAAAATTTGCAAATTAGTTAAATGAGTCAATTTATTGTTGAAAATTAAAAATATTATTGGAGGTATGGGGAATTGAACCCCAGACCTCTCGCATGCTAAGCGAGCGCTCTACCTCTGAGCTATACCCCCAAGCGATCTGCTTATTTGTCTCTCCACTCATAAAAGTTTATGATTTTCAAGATCAATGAAATAGAAAAATGATTACTGGAGGTATGGGGAATTGAACCCCAGACCTCTCGCATGCTAAGCGAGCGCTCTACCACTGAGCTATACCCCCTCACAGAGTGCTAAGAGTGGTAGACAATGATCAAACCTTTGGGTAGTTTGCAGATAGCTAGTTATCTCTCTGAACATCGATGAAGTTACACACTCTGTCAACATTCATGTCGAGGTACTCAAACACTGAGCCCCAAGGGCATTGCTACGTGTTTCAGACAATTATTAAAAAAAATTGTACTTTGCAGATCTCTTCTTATATCTCTAAGATTTGATTATCTTATTGGGAAGACTCTCTCAGCAATCATATCGAGCGAGACCATTGAGTTTATTTCCGATTTCTACTTTGCTCTGCGCCTTAGCAAATGTGAAAATATTGAGACTCTCCGTCGGGGGCATAGCTCAGGGGTAGAGCGCGCGCTTCCCATGCGCGAGGTCTGGGGTTCGATTCCCCATGCCTGCAAGGATCTTTTGGCTAAAATACTTTCTGAATTAATAACAGTTTTAATCTATCAGGAGTTTCCTGATAAAAATTTGCAAATTAGTTAAATGAGTCAATTTATTGTTGAAAATTAAAAATATTATTGGAGGTATGGGGAATTGAACCCCAGACCTCTCGCATGCTAAGCGAGCGCTCTACCACTGAGCTATACCCCCACGCAGAGTGCTAAGGGTGGTAGACAATGATCAAACCTTTGGGTAGTTTGCAGATAGCTAGTTATCTCTCTGAACATCGATGAAGCCACACACTCTGTCAACATTCATGTCGAGGTACTCAATCACTGAGCCCCAAGGGCATTGCTACGTGTTTCAGACAATTATTTAAAAAATTGTACTTTGCAGATCTCTTCTTATATCTCTAAGATTTGATTATCTTATTGGGAAGACTCTGTCAGCAATCATGTCGAGCGAGACCATTGAGTTTATTTCCGATTTCTACTTTTCTCTGCGCCTTAGCAAATGTGAATATATTGAGACTCTCCGTCGGGGGCATAGCTCAGGGGTAGAGCGCGCGCTTCGCATGCGCGAGGTCTGGGGTTCGATTCCCCATGCCTCCAAGGATCTTTTGGCTAAAATACTTTCTGAATTAATAACAGTTTTAATCTATCAGGAGTTTCCAGATAAAAATTTGCAAATTAGTTAAATGAGTCAATTTATTGTTGAAAATTAAAAATATTATTGGAGGTATGGGGAATTGAACCCCAGACCTCTCGCATGCTAAGCGAGCGCTCTACCACTGAGCTATACCCCCTCACAGAGTGCTAAGGGTGGTAGACAATGATCAAACCTTTATGTAGTTTGCAGATAGCTAGTTATCTCTCTGAACATCGATGAAGCCACACACTCTGTCAACATTCATGTCGAGGTACTCAAACACTGAGCCCCAAGGGCATTGCTACGTGTTTCAGACAATTATTAAAAAAAATTGTACTTTGCAGATCTCTTCTTATATCTCTAAGATTTGATTATCTTATTGGGAAGACTCTGACAGCAATCATATCGAGCGAGACCATTGAGTTTATTTCCGATTTCTACTTTTCTCTGCGCCTTAGCAAATGTGAAAATATTGAGACTCTCCGTCGGGGGCATAGCTCAGGGGTAGAGCGCGCGCTTCGCATGCGCGAGGTCTGGGGTTCGATTCCCCATGCCTCCAAGGATCTTTTGGCTAAAATACTTTCTGAATTAATAACAGTTTTAATCTATCAGGGGTTTCCTGATAAAAATTTGCAAATTAGTTAAATGAGTCAATTTATTGTTGAAAATTAAAAATATTATTGGAGGTATGGGGAATTGAACCCCAGACCTCTCGCATGCTAAGCGAGCGCTCTACCACTGAGCTATACCCCCTCACAGAGTGCTAAGAGTGGTAGACAATGATCAAACCTTTGGGTAGTTTGCAGATAGCTAGTTATCTCTCTGAACATCGATGAAGCCACACACTCTGTCAACATTCATGTCGAGGTACTCAAACACTGAGCCCCAAGGGCATTGCTACGTGTTTCAGACAATTATTTAAAAAAATTGTACTTTGCAGATCTCTTCTTATATCTCTAAGATTTGATTATCTTATTGGGAAGACTCTCTCAGAAATCATATCGAGCGAGACCATTGAGTTTATTTCCGATTTCTACTTTGCTCTGCGCCTTAGCAAATGTGAAAATATTGAGACTCTCCGTCGGGGGCATAGCTCAGGGGTAGAGCGCGCGCTACGCATGCGCGAGGTCTGGGGTTCGATTCCCCATGCCTGCAAGGATCTTTTGGCTAAAATACTTTCTGAATTAATAACAGTTTTAATCTATCAGGAGTTTCCTGATAAAAATTTGCAAATCAGTTAAATGAGTCAATTTATTGTTGAAAATTAAAAATATTATTGGAGGTATGGGGAATTGAACCCCAGACCTCTCGCATGCTAAGCGAGCGCTCTACCACTGAGCTATACCCCCTCACAGAGTGCTAAGAGTGGTAGACAATGATCAAACCTTTGGGTAGTTTGCAGATAGCTAGTTATCTCTCTGAACATCGATGAAGCCACACACTCTGTCAACATTCATGTCGAGGTACTCAAACACTGAGCCCCAAGGGCATTGCTACGTGTTTCAGACAATTATTTAAAAAAATTGTACTTTGCAGATCTCTTCTTATATCTCTAAGATTTGATTATCTTATTGGGAAGACTCTCTCAGAAATCATATCGAGCGAGACCATTGAGTTTATTTCCGATTTCTACTTTGCTCTGCGCCTTAGCAAATGTGAAAATATTGAGACTCTCCGTCGGGGGCATAGCTCAGGGGTAGAGCGCGCGCTACGCATGCGCGAGGTCTGGGGTTCGATTCCCCATGCCTGCAAGGATCTTTTGGCTAAAATACTTTCTGAATTAATAACAGTTTTAATCTATCAGGAGTTTCCTGATAAAAATTTGCAAATCAGTTAAATGAGTCAATTTATTGTTGAAAATTAAAAATATTATTGGAGGTATGGGGAATTGAACCCCAGACCTCTCGCATGCTAAGCGAGCGCTCTACCACTGAGCTATACCCCCAAGCGATCTGCTTATTTGTCTCTCCACTCATAAAAGTTTATGATTTTCAAGATCAATGAAATAGAAAAATGATTACTGGAGGTATGGGGAATTGAACCCCAGACCTCTCGCATGCTAAGCGAGCGCTCTACCACTGAGCTATACCCCCTCACAGAGTGCTAAGGGTGGTAGACAATGATCAAACCTTTATGTAGTTTGCAGATAGCTAGTTATCTCTCTGAACATCGATGAAGCCACACACTCTGTCAACATTCATGTCGAGGTACTCAAACACTGAGCCCCAAGGGCATTGCTACGTGTTTCAGACAATTATTAAAAAAAATTGTACTTTGCAGATCTCTTCTTATATCTCTAAGATTTGATTATCTTATTGGGAAGACTCTGACAGCAATCATATCGAGCGAGACCATTGAGTTTATTTCCGATTTCTACTTTTCTCTGCGCCTTAGCAAATGTGAATATATTGAGACTCTCCGTCGGGGGCATAGCTCAGGGGTAGAGCGCGCGCTTCGCATGCGCGAGGTCTGGGGTTCGATTCCCCATGCCTCCAAGGATCTTTTGGCTAAAATACTTTCTGAATTAATAACAGTTTTAATCTATCAGGAGTTTCCAGATAAAAATTTGCAAATTAGTTAAATGAGTCAATTTATTGTTGAAAATTAAAAATATTATTGGAGGTATGGGGAATTGAACCCCAGACCTCTCGCATGCTAAGCGAGCGCTCTACCACTGAGCTATACCCCCTCACAGAGTGCTAAGGGTGGTAGACAATGATCAAACCTTTATGTAGTTTGCAGATAGCTAGTTATCTCTCTGAACATCGATGAAGCCACACACTCTGTCAACATTCATGTCGAGGTACTCAAACACTGAGCCCCAAGGGCATTGCTACGTGTTTCAGACAATTATTAAAAAAAATTGTACTTTGCAGATCTCTTCTTATATCTCTAAGATTTGATTATCTTATTGGGAAGACTCTGACAGCAATCATATCGAGCGAGACCATTGAGTTTATTTCCGATTTCTACTTTTCTCTGCGCCTTAGCAAATGTGAAAATATTGAGACTCTCCGTCGGGGGCATAGCTCAGGGGTAGAGCGCGCGCTTCGCATGCGCGAGGTCTGGGGTTCGATTCCCCATGCCTCCAAGGATCTTTTGGCTAAAATACTTTCTGAATTAATAACAGTTTTAATCTATCAGGGGTTTCCTGATAAAAATTTGCAAATTAGTTAAATGAGTCAATTTATTGTTGAAAATTAAAAATATTATTGGAGGTATGGGGAATTGAACCCCAGACCTCTCGCATGCTAAGCGAGCGCTCTACCACTGAGCTATACCCCCTCACAGAGTGCTAAGAGTGGTAGACAATGATCAAACCTTTGGGTAGTTTGCAGATAGCTAGTTATCTCTCTGAACATCGATGAAGCCACACACTCTGTCAACATTCATGTCGAGGTACTCAAACACTGAGCCCCAAGGGCATTGCTACGTGTTTCAGACAATTATTTAAAAAAATTGTACTTTGCAGATCTCTTCTTATATCTCTAAGATTTGATTATCTTATTGGGAAGACTCTCTCAGAAATCATATCGAGCGAGACCATTGAGTTTATTTCCGATTTCTACTTTGCTCTGCGCCTTAGCAAATGTGAAAATATTGAGACTCTCCGTCGGGGGCATAGCTCAGGGGTAGAGCGCGCGCTACGCATGCGCGAGGTCTGGGGTTCGATTCCCCATGCCTGCAAGGATCTTTTGGCTAAAATACTTTCTGAATTAATAACAGTTTTAATCTATCAGGAGTTTCCTGATAAAAATTTGCAAATTAGTTAAATGAGTCAATTTATTGTTGAAAATTAAAAATATTATTGGAGGTATGGGGAATTGAACCCCAGACCTCTCGCATGCTAAGCGAGCGCTCTACCACTGAGCTATACCCCCAAGCGATCTGCTTATTTGTCTCTCCACTCATAAAAGTTTATGATTTTCAAGATCAATGAAATAGAAAAATGATTACTGGAGGTATGGGGAATTGAACCCCAGACCTCTCGCATGCTAAGCGAGCGCTCTACCACTGAGCTATACCCCCTCACAGAGTGCTAAGGGTGGTAGACAATGATCAAACCTTTATGTAGTTTGCAGATAGCTAGTTATCTCTCTGAACATCGATGAAGCCACACACTCTGTCAACATTCATGTCGAGGTACTCAAACACTGAGCCCCAAGGGCATTGCTACGTGTTTCAGACAATTATTAAAAAAAATTGTACTTTGCAGATCTCTTCTTATATCTCTAAGATTTGATTATCTTATTGAGAAGACTCTGACAGCAATCATATCGAGCGAGACCATTGAGTTTATTTCCGATTTCTACTTTTCTCTGCGCCTTAGCAAATGTGAAAATATTGAGACTCTCCGTCGGGGGCATAGCTCAGGGGTAGAGCGCGCGCTTCGCATGCGCGAGGTCTGGGGTTCGATTCCCCATGCCTCCAAGGATCTTTTGGCTAAAATACTTTCTGAATTAATAACAGTTTTAATCTATCAGGAGTTTCCTGATAAAAATTTGCAAATTAGTTAAATGAGTCAATTTATTGTTGAAAATTAAAAATATTATTGGAGGTATGGGGAATTGAACCCCAGACCTCTCGCATGCTAAGCGAGCGCTCTACCACTGAGCTATACCCCCACGCAGAGTGCTAAGGGTGGTAGACAATGATCAAACCTTTGGGTAGTTTGCAGATAGCTAGTTATCTCTCTGAACATCGATGAAGCCACACACTCTGTCAACATTCATGTCGAGGTACTCAATCACTGAGCCCCAAGGGCATTGCTACGTGTTTCAGACAATTATTTAAAAAATTGTACTTTGCAGATCTCTTCTTATATCTCTAAGATTTGATTATCTTATTGGGAAGACTCTGACAGCAATCATATCGAGCGAGACCATTGAGTTTATTTCCGATTTCTACTTTTCTCTGCGCCTTAGCAAATGTGAAAATATTGAGACTCTCCGTCGGGGGCATAGCTCAGGGGTAGAGCGCGCGCTTCGCATGCGCGAGGTCTGGGGTTCGATTCCCCATGCCTCCAAGGATCTTTTGGCTAAAATACTTTCTGAATTAATAACAGTTTTAATCTATCAGGAGTTTCCTGATAAAAATTTGCAAATTAGTTAAATGAGTCAATTTATTGTTGAAAATTAAAAATATTATTGGAGGTATGGGGAATTGAACCCCAGACCTCTCGCATGCTAAGCGAGCGCTCTACCACTGAGCTATACCCCCACGCAGAGTGCTAAGGGTGGTAGACAATGATCAAACCTTTGGGTAGTTTGCAGATAGCTAGTTATCTCTCTGAACATCGATGAAGCCACACACTCTGTCAACATTCATGTCGAGGTACTCAATCACTGAGCCCCAAGGGCATTGCTACGTGTTTCAGACAATTATTTAAAAAATTGTACTTTGCAGATCTCTTCTTATATCTCTAAGATTTGATTATCTTATTGGGAAGACTTTGTCAGCAATCATATCGAGCGAGACCATTGAGTTTATTTCCGATTTCTACTTTTCTCTGCGCCTTAGCAAATGTGAAAATATTGAGACTCTCCGTCGGGGGCATAGCTCAGGGGTAGAGCGCGCGCTTCGCATGCGCGAGGTCTGGGGTTCGATTCCCCATGCCTCCAAGGATCTTTTGGCTAAAATACTTTCTGAATTAATAAAAGTTTTAATCTGTCAGGAGTTTCCTGATAAAAATTTGCAAATTAGCTAAATGAGTCAATTTATTGTTGAAAATTAAAAATATTATTGGAGGTATGGGGAATTGAACCCCAGACCTCTCGCATGCTAAGCGAGCGCTCTACCACTGAGCTATACCCCCACACAGAGTGCTAAGGGTGGCAGACAATGATCAAACCTTTGGGTAGTTTGCAGATATCTTCTTATCTCTCTGAACATCGATGAAGCCACACACTCTGTCAACATTCATGTCGAGGTGCTCAAACACTGAGCCCCAAGGGCATTGCTACGTGTTTCAGACAATTATTAAAAAAAATTGTACTTTGCAGATCTCTTCTTATTTCTCTAAGATTTGATTATCTTATTGGGAAGACTCTGACAGCAATCATATCGAGCGAGACCATTGAGTTTATTTCCGATTTCTACTTTTCTCTGCGCCTTAGCAAATGTGAAAATATTGAGACTCTCCGTCGGGGGCATAGCTCAGGGGTAGAGCGCGCGCTTCGCATGCGCGAGGTCTGGGGTTCGATTCCCCATGCCTCCAAGGATCTTTTGGCTAAAATACTTTCTGAATTAATAACAGTTTTAATCTGTCAGGAGTTTCCTGATAAAAATTTGCAAATTAGTTAAATGAGTCAATTTATTGTTGAAAATTAAAAATATTATTGGAGGTATGGGGAATTGAACCCCAGACCTCTCGCATGCTAAGCGAGCGCTCTACCACTGAGCTATACCCCCTCACAGAGTGCTAAGGGTGGTAGACAATGATCAAACCTTTGGGTAGTTTGCAGATATCTTCTTATCTCTCTGAACATCGATGAAGCCACACACTCTGTCAACATTCATGTCGAGGTGCTCAAACACTGAGCCCCAAGGGCATTGCTACGTGTTTCAGACAATTATTAAAAAAAATTGTACTTTGCAGATCTCTTCTTATATCTCTAAGATTTGATTATCTTATTGGGAAGACTCTGTCAGCATTCATATCGAGCGAGACCATTGAGTTTATTTCCGATTCACGGACCTTCAAACCGCGCGGGATGATGAAGCTCATATAGGGCTGCTACGAAAATCTTAGTGGCCGTTTGAACTCAAAATGGGCGGGAAGCTACATTTTACACATACAACATAGAAAACGCTGTTACGCAGGGCTGCGTATGTGCAATATTCCTTTCGCGAAGTAGTTACGCAGCGAAAATTAGGCAGCCGCAACGCGTGAATTCGGTCACGCGTTGGGACATGCTCAGCATAGGGGATGACCGAGCTTTTTTTTTAAAGGCTGAAGGTCCGTGGATTTCTACTTTTCTTTGCGCCTTTGCAAATGTGAAAATATTGAGACTCTCCGTTCGGGGGCATAGCTCAGGGGTAGAGCGCGCGCTTCGCATGCGCGAGGTCTGGGATTCGATTCCACATGCTTCCAAGGATCTTTTGGCTAAAATAGTTTCTGAAATAATAACAGTTTTGCAAATTAGTTAAATGAGTCAATTTATTGTTGAAAATTAAAAATATTATTGGAGGTATGGGGAAATGAACCCCAGACCTCTCGCATGCTAAGCGAGCGCTCTACCACTGTGCTATAACCCCAGGCGATCTGCTTATTTGTCTCTCCACTCATAAAAGTTTGT
Organism: Allodiplogaster sudhausi; assembly: GCA_945643635.1. Taxonomy (NCBI): domain Eukaryota; kingdom Metazoa; phylum Nematoda; class Chromadorea; order Rhabditida; family Diplogasteridae; genus Allodiplogaster; species Allodiplogaster sudhausi. The sequence continues at coordinate 1,500,718 of CALZFC010000080.1, forward strand.
GATTTTCAAGATCAATGAAATAGAAAAATGATTACTGGAGGTATGGGGAATTGAACCCCATACGTCTCGCATGCTAAGCGAGCGCTCTACCACTGAGCTATACCCCCACGCAGAGTTCTAAGGGTGGCAGACAATGATCAAACCTTTGGGTAGTTTGCAGATATCTTCTTATCTCTCTGAACATCGATGAAGCCACACACTCTGCCAAAATTCATATCGAGGTGCTCAATCACTGAGCCCCAAGGGCATTGCTACGTGTTTCAGACAATTATTTAAAAAATTGTACGTTGCAGATCTCTTTTTATATACCGTATTTTCTCTATTAGTACCCCCCCTTTATTAGAACCCCCCTCTAATAGTACCCCCCTCTGATAAAGCCATTGAAAAATAGAATACCTCCCTCTAGTAGAACCCCCCTCCAATAGTGCCCCCCCCCCTAACAGCCTGAAAATCTCAGCTCGAGACGTACCTCGAATGGATCCTGGAGGTATGGGATGCTCTCTCCAATGAAATCATTGCTAATTCATTCAAAATATGTGGTAAAATGGATATTCCAGTGATGATTCCTATGAATTCGACCTACGATTCTTCTTATTTTGAGAAGAAAATATTGTTATCAAACTTTTAGTGTCTCACATTGAAAAATAGAACCCCTCCCTCCAGTAGAACCCCTCCCTCTAATAGTGCCCCCCTCTCGCAGGGCTATTGAAAAATAGAACCCCCGGGGTACTAATAGAGAAAATACGGTATGCTTTGATTATCTTATTGGGAAGACTCTGTCAGCATTCATATCGAGCGAGACCATTGAGCAATACCCTTGGGGCTCAGTGATTGAGCACCTCGACATGAATGTTGACAGAGTGTGTGGCTTCATCGATGTTCAGAGAGATAAGAAGATATCTGCAAACTACCCAAAGGTTTTATCATTATCTGCCACCCTTAGCACTCTGTGTTTACTTTAATGTTGAATAACGATATCATTAATATGATAATGAAACACTAAAAGTGAAGTCGATAGAGATAGAAGACACATAGAATCTATTGAGTTTTATGCAGCTGGTTTAACCGAGCTGATAATTCTATCAAGGTGATCAATGGAATTAAGGTGAAATTTTTTCCGCTTCAGAGATGGCTCACTGGGCTTCAGATGCGGCGAAGGACGTCGGAAGCGCCGAAAGGGTGCCAACTGCAATATGAACTAGACACTTATCGAATAGTTCGGTGGGGAACAATAGGTAGGATAGAGGAGTGGTGAAAGCGATATTCTTGTTCACCTTCACAAAGAGCAAATAAGAATGTTATTGAAGAGATCGATCTTTATGTTCTATTGATGTGATCTCTGTGTTTAGATGCGCAACAATAACTTCTTCATCTTCTCCTTCAAGTCCTACTCTCGTTCAATCGATAAGCACCAGATGGAGAACCGTGGACGGCCTGAGTTGTGGTGTCGCTGCCGACTCGGCGTCCACGGGCACAGCGGTCGAAGACGGCGCGCAGTCGTCGTCGGTACGGCGGGATGAAATAGATCGTGCTCAGAGGAGACACTGCGGGCATCATGCCCATCACCTGAGGAAGCAAATAGGTTCAACATGATGATTCGAAAAATACCCTGCCAAAAACCGTGACAAAATTTTAGAATTACAGATAAAATTTTAGAATTTTAGAATTAAATACATCTAGATCGATTAAATGCATATCCAAGATGATGGCTATTAGCACCACATTTTCCAGAACTCCACTATGTTACAAGATAACTTGCTTGAAATGTTGTGTGCTCGAGTAGCGGGTGTTGAAAGAGATTGAACTGGCCGATCAAGTAAGAGACGACTCCGACAGTGAACAGCAAAGGAAGACACGCTTGAATCGTCAGAGCCTGGCAATGTCCATTTCAGATGCATCGAGAGATTGAATCAGAATGCATTTCCATCAATTCAGGCGTTGTTTTCATCTATTTTTTAAAAAGATATAACGAATGAACAACCTGCATTAGTTGCTTGTGCATTCTCTGCGAGTTGGCTGAAAGATGCTTTTGATGGCTTTTCAGTGCTCCGTAAACGGCTCGGCGAAAGTAAAGAATCAGGCCGTAGATCGGGAAGCAGGGGACAGTCATGTACAGCACGCAGTACAGGGGCCACGTCTCGAAGAGACTGTGGACTCCTGGGAGAACGAAGGGATAGAGAGAGAGAAGTAGAGAGAGAGAGAGAGAGAGAGAGAGAGAGAAGAGACAATGACATATAGCAAAGAGATTTTTATGCAATGATTGCCTTACAATTAGGCATATCCAAATCCTATTGGGAAAAATAAAAGTAAAAAAGTAAGCTAACATAATTTGCCTACAGAAAAAAGGTTATATTTCTAATGGAACTCTAGCGAACCAGTGAGAGTTGCGTCGGTTGTGTTATAGTTTGGGTGAAACTTGGCAAGGAGAGCGACCACGTCCGCCTGCGACGTTTGCGCAGTTGGAAGAGTTGCCTAACATACATAATAAGTTTGAATAATTCCATAAATTACAAGATCCTGAATTGTTCTCGAATTAGACGAACCGCCATGAGAAAGGACGGCAGATACACTAGGAAGAGGGCGAGCAGAATCTTGCCAGTGCCGGGCGTGTTCATCGGTCTGCATTTTTTTATTATCAGACCTTTAATAAGGACACAAAAATGTTAATTAATAAATATTAGAAATATAGTTTAAAAAAACAACTAATTTACATCGTCGTCGGGCACAAACTTTAAAAGCACGATAAGCCGATAGCCAAAAGAGAGCGGGAAGGACATGATGGTGTGCGCGTATGCATGGAGCATGAAGCCGTAAGTGACGAAGCAGACACGGGCGGAGATCAGCGAGCATGGCCCGGCCGAGTGGAATACCAGGGCCGAACCGCAGGGGATCGCACTGTGGGTGCAAACTCCATTAGTTTACTACTTATTTATAGACCTTCTTTTTATTTACATCTATTGATACAAATAGTACATACTAAAAAGTAATAAAATAATTCGCTCATTATTCTCATATGTTTGTGACATTCGCTGTCATTGTCTAATCGTGTTAACCAGGACAATTTCCCACAACGTAAGCAGTGACATTATCGCAAATTGTATAAAAACATATTTTTACTTGCCTCAAAGAAAATTATTTCATTTTTCACCTTATTGTGACATACACATAATACATGCCTAATTGTAGGAAGGTTATCAGCGATCTTTCTTTTTCCCTTGTTCTATATAAATAACTGGAATCACCAAGAGCAGAAAATCGTATCATAAAATGAAATTTAACAATGGCAATAGAAGGAGAGATTCCATTGATGTTTCCACAAATTTCGAAGCAATGAAAATATATATATTTTTTTAAATCCATTGTAACTGGCGTGTGCTATTTATACATCCATTCTTCATATTTGCTTGCATGTTTTGAATAGATTTTTTTTCATACATGAAGGCATTATAGCCCTTTTTATATTTCCGTTCGATAATGAAAAATGAGCTTCTATATTTTACTTTAAAAATCGAGTACAATTTTGATTATGATTAATCTGAATGAAATGTCCCAGTACCGTTGCATCATAAATCCGCCAGTGAGGCAGCCGACGAGGTCGGCTATCGCAAAGTTGACGAGGAAAGTCGAGAAGGCACGGAGCGACTTAGGAGTCGCGACTTTGATGAGGAGAAGAAGGATGAGGTTGAAGGAGATGCCGGAGATGTTCACGATGGAGTGGATCACAACCGAAGTGATGTCATACCACTCGGAGAAGGAGATCGTCGAAGACAAGTTCATTGAGCCTTGGAAGGGACAGGATACTCATTAACAGTAATAATTATCAATTAAATCAATACTAATTAGTAAATAGATAAGAATGAATGGAAATACCAAAATCATGCTACTTTTGAAATGGGAAATGTGAACGCTTTTTCCAATGCGGGATTTATATTTTAATCTCTGAATTAAACAAATTGAGATCAAAAAACATCATCGTAATCAAATAACAGCAGAACGGGAAAATTTGAACTTGAACTGCTTTTAAGAGTTTCACATTTGCCACTAAATCTGCTTGTGAAGGCGGTAAGGTAACCACATTCTGACAAATTTCTCTTGCGAGACATAGATCTTAACAGAAAAAACTAGGCGACGTTTTGGTGGCAAGTGGAATAAGAAAAAGGGTACAAATCATGCAACTAATCCGTTAAAGAGTTAACATGTAACATGCATAGGAAAGCATGCAAAAGTTTTCAAAGTTGTGAGGCCTCCCACACTAAGATGCTCTGCATGTGCAGTGCTTTTACATCTTTATAATATCTGTTAACAACTCTTGAAACAGGTAACAAGAAATCATTTGTCTTTTTTTCATATTTGTTCTAGTCTGTTGAATAGGAGAATCTGTTGATGAAGTGATCTCTTTTATCTACCCCAGGCCATATTTGCTAACCATAAACAATCTAATATAACTCCCCTTTATAACACTTCACTGCACATATGTAAGTCATAAAATTAATTTTAAAAGATATTTTTGTTTTATTTAAGAATACACAATAGGTGCTGAAAAGAAGGAAAACCTTCTCAAATGCTTTTCCTCTCGGCAGAGATCTGCAGCGAAGGCTCCAGTATTCCCACAATGCTACACTATATGCACATTTCTATAACAAAGCCATAATGCCTTAAATATCTTAAAGACAGTTCATTAATAGTATATCTACCTTTAAAAATGTAATCTCTCAAAACTTTGTCAACATACATGCATATATGTATGTATGTGCATACATATGTATGTATGTACATACATACATATGTATACACATACATATATGATGTTTCAAAGTGACCAAAGGTGCGGAGTTCTAGCGGAGCGACATTATCCAAGCTGTTTATTGCAAATGTTGGTTTTTCTAACTTAAAAAAATGAAGGAAGGCATATTTTATGAAAGGCATATGCCATGCAAAGAGAAAAAACATAGAATGCACTCGTCATGATGAGAAGGCAGCTGCCAATGTCGAATTGTGCAAGAGTGGAGGCTGCTCCTGACCATGCAGGGGCCATCCTGCCTCATTATCAGTGCGCATGCATGGATGATTGAAAGCCGCCATTACAACACGAGAGAAATGGTGTTGACGAAGAAATTGATAAAATCAGTGCATTTGAATGCAACAAGTAAGAAAAACTTGTTTCCTAAGGAGCTTTCTCACGATGGCGAAAATGAAGAACAATCACAATGGCGAGAGTGAGAGGTATTCGTGAATAGAGAAACAGAGGGGAAAAAGCAGAATCAGTGCCGCTCACATTCCCATAGTGAATGATAGCTTAGGAGGGATGCAGAGGGAGGATCAGAGAACAACGACAAAATACAATCAGCTGCTCTGTTTGACTAGTCTCGCCCGGAGGTGCACGCGGCTGCCATTCATTGAGTGGGTATTCATATGTCTGGGAAATCAAAGGAGAATGCTCTGATTGTTGGAATTGAATTTTCAGTCTTATTCAACAAAATACACTGCTAGTACACCCCTTTAAGTTGAACACATACTACATGTGAAATATGGAGTGCCTATCGTTGAACGACTACGGAAATGTCCTCTTCTCAAATGCATATCATCTGCTTACGCATTTCCACTACTGATTCATAGAGCGAGCAGAGCAACAAGCACCACGCTTTTCTTAAATGAGCTTTCTTTATTCCTACATGCATATAAATTATATGTCTTGAAGGAATAGCATCAAGTTTTCTCTTTTCAACTTTTGTTTATTTATTTTTACTTCTGTCTAGGCAATGATCTGTTAATAACGAGAAGTACACTAACTGACAAGTTTGAGACAATCGTCCATCCAACACTTCGATTTCGAGAAGCTATCTCTTATTTTGCACGTTTGAGAAATCCCCGTATACATGCGGATTTCAATGGAAGTTCAAATTGCCTTGGAATATCGGATACTATTCGTGCCGTGTATGCGGTAGTGCCGATCACTACCATAACCAATATGGACAATTGTTCATTTATAACGAGATAGGAATGCACATACATATATATATATCCCTAGAGGACTTCTCCTTAGCCGAAGGAAATAGTAGTAACCGGTAGAGTGTGCCCGAACTGAAAATCCCAGGATTTCATAGATATCTAGCAAGGTTACAACAGAAAGGCGGAAATGCATAAGGCTATATAAAGAATTCGTTGTTTTCTCTCTTCAAATTAACGAAAATGTGCAACAGTTAAAAATAAAATCATTAAGAAGAACGCTAAAAAATTCAACTTGCAAATCATAGAGCACGAAGAATGTTAACTGCTCCGTAGTTGTTCGCCGCGAGTATGATGTTGGAATCCTGACAAAGAAATTTATGTTTTCTCTACTTTGACTTATTATGAAAATAAAACATAACTATGCGCATATGTATGTACATATATATGAGAATGAAAATAACCAGATGAGAAGGCAGAAAAGTAGACGAAAAGGTGAGAATGAGGAGGACAAAGAGAAAGAAGAGCTAGAGAGACAGAGAATTCTCGTCAATTTGGACCTGTTTGACGTGGACTGATGACGTGAAGGCATCGGCCATATCTGAACGGCCATCTGGTCGCACCTGTGGAAGTTCAACTGTTTCTGTTTAATCTAAATTTCTATCACAAAAAGGTTCATTTTTCTAAGAACTAATTTCCAAAATCCATGCCTGAAGTGAGTAAACGAGGACGGGACGCTGCAGGAGCTGGTGATACATGAAGACTTCGTTAGACTCGCTGCCTGAAACGGAAGTGAAGGGTAGAACCCTGTCCTCCGCCCCTTCACCCACCGCAGACAATGTAGTTGTTGGGCGTGGCGGAGAGGCCGACAAAGTTGCGTCGGTTGAGATGGCCGGAGAGTTGGTTGAGCTGCCGCCCACTCGACCTCTCCCACACTCGGATCGTGCCGTCCGTAGAGCTGCAAGAAAGATATCATCACACTGTTACCTTTGTCAACCGAGACATTGCATCAAGACTGTCATAATATTATTAAAATTTGTCCCAGATACGCGGAGTTTGAACCCATAAGCTTGTTGCGCACAATATCTTATATTGTATTCCTGTAAAAGTAATCGACCGTTCGAGAGGAAGCTTGTTTGGTAGAAGAGAAGAGCTAGACCTGGACACAATTCGATCTGGCCCGGCGAACTTGGCGTACGCGACACTCTTCTGATGGCCACGCAAAGTGAGCAGCCGCTGGCCGGGGTTGCGGATGTCGAAGAGATGCACGGCCGAGTCTTAAAACTTTTAGGCTAAGAACTACATTTCGGATTTGTCCAACTGGTGCTTCTTAAAAGATATTAATCCTGTATTTAATATCAGAAATACCTATTAATCCCAATGAAATTAAGCCCTGACTGACCGCACATCCCAGCGATGACGTAGTTTTCATCGGCAGGGGAGAAGTTGACAGAGCAGACGGAGGACATCAACTCGATAGCGAGGAAGGCGTGCTCGGCTCGCGCGTCCCACAGCTTCATCTGATTAAGTCGCGCCATTTAAGTCAACGTTGGTGGATATAAGGTTACATACGTATGCATGTAAATATGTTTTTAATTAATAAATTCTGAGTATTCAAGAGATGTTGAATAAAACATTTCTTCATAAATGCATAAAAGGCTCAGCTTATTAGTGCATCGTCATTATGATTACGATGATTGACAGATAATAAACGTTCTTCACGGCCAGGCATCGAACCCGAAATGTTAGCTTCACGACCATACGATAGAACAACTACACCAAGGGCACACTGCAGATTCTACGGATGTAATCTCCTTAATAGAAATTCGATAATACAGTTATACTGACCTTGTGATCTTCAGATCCGCTCGCCAGCAAGTAATCCTTGAAATGGTTCCAGTCCACACTCCACACCCGCTTTTCGTGGCTTCGCATTCTAAAGTGGACATGTCGCTCTCTCTCTCTCTCTCTCCTCTCTTTCTCTCTCTCTCCTCTCTTTCTCTCGCTCTCCTCTCTCTCTCTCCCTCTCTCTCCTCTCTTTCTCTCTCTCTCCTCTCTTTCTCTCTCTCTCCTCTCTCTCTCTCTCTCCTCTCTTTCTCTCTCTCTCCTCTCTTTCTCTCTCTCTCCTCTCTTTCTCTCTCTCTCCTCTCTTTCTCTCTCTCCTCTCTTTCTCTCTCTCTCCTCTCTTTCTCTCTCTCTCCTCTCTTTCTCTCTCTCTCCTCTCTTTCTCTCTCTCTCCTCTCTTTCTCTGTGTATAGTCTATTTATCACACTGCTTCTAATGTGAATCTTCTTTTATGTGAATTTTAATCTTTTAGTGTAAATGATTTAGACAAGACTGATTGTGAGAAAGCGAGAAACAAGAATGATAAAGATCTCCACCCACGTCGAATACTTCTGGGCATCTTCAGGGTCGCACACATAAATCGGTCCGTCATAGGAAGACAGTGCGAGGCGGTGCTGGTCTTGCGGGTGCCACGAGATATTGCTGAGGCAGTATACTTCACTCTCACGCTCTGTTTCTCGCATCTTTCTCTCTTTCCTCAATCTCTCTTCTCTAACTACTTCTCTCTCTTTCGCTTCTCTCACTCCCTCTCTCTATTCTCTCTCTCTCCTTCTTTCTTCAACGAATCCCACCTGAACTTGGTGTGGGGCATGTAGAGATCTGCGATGGGATACTGGACAGCAGTCGGTCTCCGTACGGCTGAGCTGTAGAGGCGGTGGAAGTCGAAGAGTTTCATGTGCCGATTCACGCCGCAGACTGCGACGAGTGATTGGGTCGGATCCATGGCTATTCTGGAATACTCAGAAAATAGCTTAATAAATCATATATGATTAGACATTCCAAGACCATGTCAAAATTACGGTAGCTGACCCCGTGACAACGGTCGCCATTCCAGCGACATACTGTGATGTTGCAAAGGAGAACCGCGCAACTCGCTCCATCCGAGTGTAGCGAGACATCTCTTCAAGATCCTGTACACAACTCTCCTTTGTGACTGTGTCAAACAAAATAAATAAATTTCAAGAAAAAAATCCTAATTCATAATAACTTCTAATATGGAATTTAGAAACGGCAAAAATGGCTTTACCGCGCCCAATCGCATCCATGTGGAGCCACGAGTGGAGTCGTTCGGAGTCGCTTCTGCAGTTGCAACTCTTGCATTTCACGTCATAATATAACAGCTTTCCAGTTTTCCACGAACCCGATCGGAGTCGCCGATAATGCCTTTCGAGGTCGTCTCCGTGCAGGTTCATCATGGTCAGCACGCGCGTCTTCATCACATCTTTCTCGCTCAGCTGCAACTGCAGACGATCAATCCATGTAAAGAATATCTCCTGTACCTCTACTAATTCTACTTATGCCAACAATGTATATATATAGGAAGAATGAAGTTCCTATCCCAAAAGTCTCTTCAAAAAAGACGCGCAAGCACATGCTGACAAAGGAACGAGATCGGACGGCGTCCAGTTGGTCGACGCCATGCAAGGGCCGCGGCCGGGGAGGAGAGCGGCGATTCTCTTCCAGCTGGCAGAGTGCCGTGGACGAAGAAGGCACTGACACAAGGAATGATAAGGATAGAAGAGACAGAGAGTGCGAGAGAGAGAAAGAGAGAAAGAGAGAGAGAGAGAGAGAGAGAGAGAGAGAGAGAGTAAAACGTAATGCGAGAGTATGGAATGAGTGAATCTTCATACCAGAATGGTTGTCGTACCGCGTCTTGATGGCGTCCTCGCTCTCGGCCTTCTCCACTACAGAAACGGGCACTTCATGAGCAGCTTCTCCTTCACTTCTTGCTACAGCCAGCAGTGATTCCTCTTCTCTTTCATCTTCGCCGTCTTCCTTCAGATAACCCGCTTCCATTATCGACTGCTGTATGGGAACAGCTTAAAGAAAGTATCAGACAAAAAAATAACTTCTTCTTTTATATTCCCATATGATCTAGTCTGGCCTGAAAGATCGAATAGAGGTGGTCCCGCTTTACGAAAGTCAGTATTTAGCCAGAAATTTGAATTTGTCTATTGGAATACGGTAGAAAACGTCTCTGTCGATGCACCCGGTGTATGCTCAAACGCAAGCAAGGAGTGCCAACGGGTGGGAAGAAGAGGCAGTCTCTGCCCGTCCTGACCACTTAGCACCCCATTTTCACCAAGTGATGAGAGATACAGATGTTAAAGAAAAGCGAGACAATGAAAGAAGTAGAGAGAGGTTAGATACACATACGTTTCAAATTTGAAATTTTGTAGCGGCCGCTAAAAAAGGCCCATCCAGTTGGGAGTTTTGCACAGTTTGAAACGTAATTCTATTAGATACGGTTGTCTTTCGTCACATACTTCCTTTAATATGATACATAGCTTAAGACAATGCCATGAGCCTTTTTCTACAGTTGATACCAAGCCAGTTCAACTGCGAGAGCTCAGACGACATGTATGGTATAGTCTCCTGATGCAAAGTATCTCTCTGTTTGTTGCTGACCTGCGCCTCTCTCAGATCCGCGTCGATCCGGCTGAGTTCTTGGCTGAGTTCGGCGAGTTTCCTCGTCTTGCGTGTCTTCAGCTCGTACACTAAGTGGTGTGCCATGCGAAGTTGGATGCGCTGCAGTGGAAATACGATTGATCTGTCTGACTATTAGTCCGCTCATGTCTAACAGAAAGCCACAAGATCGTGAATAATAGGTAAATCGGGAGAAGACACAGTTACTATAGAGTGAAGAATCATAAGATGATCACCCATTAGAAAAAATATATAATTCGGCCATTAATAAATTTTAGAATAGAAAATAAACGATTTTCAAGACCAAAAATTAAACCATTATAAGACTATGACATTATAAGACCTGTAAGCGTTCGGCGTGCTGCTCGTTGAATGCGAGGAGCTCCCTAAAACAATATTACAATTATTCAACCCTAAACTGCTAATAATAGAATTGTTGATAATATTATGCCTTTTATAATGCGAAAACATATTAGCAAATCAGTAGACCACAGAAAACTGTATTGTGAATGCCGTAATCTATTTAATTGAAATCTGTTGACGAGACGAGTCAGTGGTTTATCAATGACTACTGATTAAACGGCTGCTAGCCTCATCAGCGGTAGAAGCTGCTGAGGAGTGTAGTAAGTGATATCTGCGAGTTCTCCAGACGGAAACCAAGTGCGGACACGGTCAAGGAACCTTAGCACATCGCTGTACTCAAGCCATCTCTGTTCGGCCACTCCACTTTGATTAAGTTATTTGTCATTCTTCCTTTGGTAAAAGTAAACTCTAATAGATAATAGAATACTGAAAGATTACGGTATCAACCGTACCAGCATCGTTGAATGAGCGAGCGTCGCGAGTCAATGACACGGTCACAGATGCGAGCATGCCCAATTGCTTCGTGGACAAAGTCGGGGGAGGCGGAAGGCGGGCCCTCTCTCTCTTCCTCGCACTGTTCCTCGCAATCAGCTGAGTACTGGCAGACGGGGCAGCGGCGTGGCGCCTTGCAATTTATCCTTCTCAGTTTATGAATAATTCTGCTAATTTTTTTATTAAACCATTAAAAAACGATTATTAGAAAAATTATCAATTATCAGTATGTATTTATCTCTTTTAATGTCTCTTACGAGCATGGTCCGTTGGAGAAAGCAGAGGAGACAGAAGAGATGCCCGCAGGGTGCGCAGTGCGGATCCGCCATGACATGACCGCAGATCGAACTGAGAAACAGCTCAGACTAATCTTCCGTTTTCATTATTAGGGGAATGAAGTGACGAGATCGCTTATTTAAACAGGTTGTTCCAAAATAATTCAATTTCTTTGCAATCAGAAACGCCTTCATTCCTATTCCATTCCCACTCTTTTGAGTATTTTAGGACTAAGATTCGATTTGTGAAATAGAAAGAAGAAACCACGAAATGTCGAATCCATCGAGGGCGGCGAGGCCAGCCAAGTGCTCGGCACGGAGGCTCCTCCCGTCGTCCTCCTCCAGCTTCTTGCTCAGCTTCTCCTCGAGCACCACCACCTCATCGTCGTCTTCCTCTTCTTCTTCTTCTGGTCCTTTCGACGTCGACGCTCCTCCGTGTCTTCTGCGGCGTTTCTCCAGCAAAGTCTTATCCGATGCAACGCTTGTCTCGTTCTCTCCAGCTAATCTTTAAATAAATAAAAATTTATTGTCCTCAAAATTAATTTTTTGTTGATTGAAGACTAATGAAAAATGCTTCTACAAGAAAAACGACTGCAGTTTCATGGCCTCTGTTGTTTTTTTAGAGAAGGAATTGAGTGGTTTGAGTAAGAATAGGATAGTTCCGCTAGCCTCTTTCTCTGCTGCAATGACGCATCTCTGGCCTCCATTCGCCAATGACGTCACTGGTCTACGACGTCTTCTGTAAATGAATCAATGGAATTAACGTATTGGAAATTTCCATTTTAGCCCTTACGGAAGGGCTAAAATGTCAGCTTTGCTTTGCAGTCAACCTATATTTAGCAGTGCAGTAGAAAGGGCAGTGTGGCGTACTCAATTATGTGTGTACATCTGTATGTTTGTTTCCATCTTCACTGTGTGTCATGTTCTCTGTAGGTGTGTATGCATTCAATAACATTTCCGTTGTTCGGCAACTTCTTTTGATGGAATTCCCAACGAGAAGGACGTTCATTCAGCACTTCCGAGACCAAAACAAGAGCATCTTTGGAGAATTGCAGTGAAGGATACACATGTTTCGCACGTTTGAATGGAAGAGGAAGTTAGACAATCTGGTAGCCTCATTGATAAACCGGGAACAGGACTGAGTCAGAAACGAGTTTACAAAACACTCAAGCTATCGCAAACTTTTAAGGAATTTGGCAGTGAAGAGAAGCTGGCTTCATCTAACAGCTGTAAAACAATTTTATCAGTGATTCGACTCATGCATACCGTTCATGGGCATTGCATCTTTCTTTCATTTCTTTTATTCACTACCTCGTCCATCTCTCTCGCTACTCTACGTCTTGTCCTTCTCTTTCTCTCTCCTCTCTCTCTCTCTCTCTCTCTCTCTCTGTTCTTTGCTTCTCTGCGTTGTCCCCTCCTTCCGTCGGGTATTTTTAGCTGCGTAGCGCACGCAAGAGAGTGTGCATTGAGTATCAGCGCGATGTATGTGCAAGGACGTTGCTCTGCTGCTGGCTGCTGCCGCGGCTGCCGTTGGAGACTGGCGGCAGCTCCTCAGAGCATTGCTACTCTCTTTCTTCTCTCTTTCTCTGCCTTGCTCTCTCTTCCTCTCTCATTTTCTCTGCTTCTCTTCGTCCTCCCCTTTTTCTATCTTAAAGCTCACTCTCGCGTCGCTCGCTCTCCACCCCTTCGCAAGAGGAGAGTCTGCCCCTCCGCTGCAGGAAGCCAAGGAGCAGCATCAACGCCGGAGGCAGTGGAAAGAGAGAAAGAAAGAGAGAGAGAGAGAGAGAGGAAGAGGAGAAGTCCAGAGCAAGCTTCATCTTCAACTTGTCTTGGCTGCCAAGCATGGAGGAGGAGGCTAACTCGAGTGGCGCGTCGTCCAACCACTTCCAGCTTCCCTCTGGCGACGACGCCATGTCGAATGCCGAGAAGTTCGCCATGCTTCAGCAAGTCAGCCGGCTGCTCAATCTTTTCTCTGCTATTTTTAACAGCTCCATTTTGGCTGCTTTCCCGTCAGCGTTTTATCATATTTACCGGGAACTGCCAAATAACCATCCTTATTTCACTTCGCAATTTTTTTTATCTCTCACGCTCCCACGACTCTTTCCATTGAAAAGAAAATATTTCTGCCCGTTTCTTATTGATTTTAGTATCAGTCGTCAGCTAAATATTAAATAGTTTAATGAAGGAGCGTCAAACCGATTTCTGTTGATGTCATGCGCTTTCATTCGTCGTAAGAAGAAACTCTTCTCTGAAACTCCCTCTTTCAAGTTACAATTGAGCCAAATGCCAATTTCCTGTCTCTTCTTTCGGCTATTCATATTCATGCACATAACTACTTGTGATATTCCCTCGCTACATTCTCTCATATCGTCTCTTTCTCTAAAATCTCGGTTGTTTTTCTCTCTTGTCCACCCTCGGAACCCTATTCTATCTCTTTCTTCTTCTGCTTCTTTTTCTCTCGTTCTCTTTTTCTCTCGTTCTCTTTTTCTCTCGCTCATTCCTCCAACCGGAAGTGGTCGCTTCCTTCATTCTCTGCTGTAATAAACGGCATTCATTGGCCCGATCAGCCGTGACGTAGTCGAGAGCACCAAAAAAGCCGCCACACCTACAAGCGAGTGCCCTCCCTTCTGAACCACGCCCGGACGAAAGCAGGCAGTCCATGGTTACCGGGCCAAGTCATTTGGGCTCTCACATCCTGTGTCTGTCTTTCTCTCCATCTTTTTCTCTCCTAATCTCTCTCTCCCTCTCTCTTTATTTGTTGTGCTCTTTCTCTCTCCCTCTCTCATTTTCCTTCGCTCTCTCGTCTTTCCCTTTCTTCAATCACATCCCTTTTTGGCCTGTTTGGCCAGTGCCGCTTTTCCTGGACAAATAGGCTGCCCCTCCCTTCCCTTGATTTCAAGCCTTTCCTAGGCAAGAAGAAATTGTTTCTTCTTTTAGTTGGTCATGTGTGATTCTTTTTTCGGCCTCTCAGATGCTTTCCCGATCATGTCTCTTACATTCAAAAGTACTTTCTCGCTTTCTCTATCTCCTTCTCTCTCTCTCTCTCTCTCTCTGTCTCTCTCTCTCGTCTTTCCTCCTTTCTCCCTTTTCTCCACTGCAAATTCTACCAAGAGTGCCCCTCCCTGTGCCCCTTTCTTTTCCTTTCAAGAACACATGGCATCGCTTGCATGTTTTGTTGCGATCTTCTCATCACATTTCTGCCAATTCTCCCGGTTCTTTTCTTAATCTTTCCAGCTCTCCCCCCCCCTCTCTCTTTCCCTCTCACTTCCTCACTCTCTCTCTCTCCCTCTCTCTCTCTCTCTCTCTCCAGCTCATCTAAGAATGGCTGAAATGACCTTGAGTAGCCTTCTCTTCCACCTTCGTCATACTCTCTAATCACAGCAGCCACTGCGTAAGCTGTAGTATCTTTCCACTCCAAATCGATCCATTAGGCTGTGGGATTTCCTGCCTTGAAGGAAGGATAACGCACACTGATCAATGATTACATCCAAGGGTATTCACAGGGGGATTTCCGAAAGGAGAAAGTCCAAGGAAAGTCTAAGAGAAGGATAAACTGGGTTTGGGCCGAATCCGAGAGGGCTCGATGTGGGCGGATAAAATCACCCATATCCGGATATAGGCGTTCTATCTTTCCACTTTATTGATCTTTGTCCGAAGAAATCAGAAAGTCATATCATCAAGAAATCCTCATTGCCATTTCTAATACTGTCAACCAGCCTACATGTACATACATATATGTATGTATGAAAGAGGAGAATGTTGTGTGAATAATGTGCGGGAAATGAAAGAGTGCGAGATAAAGAGAAGGAGAGAGACCGAAGGATATGAGAGAGATTAGCCGGATAACGATCCTTGGCTTTCGAAATACGGATGCTGAGATGGTCGGGCGAGTGCCCCTCCATGCTATTTCTGAGCTGCATCTCGGTAGTCTCTAATAAGTGTCTGCATATCTTAAGCCCCGACTTGTCCATTCGGGATGTCGTCAATGTTTTATTTATACCTTGGAGACATGTCCATGTCGTCTGCTCCTTTTCAGTTATAATAAGCGACATGCGTATTTCCTTTTTCTGCTCTTGACATTCTTTGAACCACTTAATCATCTCGTGATATGCATATTATGTCTGTCCAAATACTATTCAAATGTTAAGAATATCTCTCTTTCCTTGCGAGAGCTCCTTGATATCTGATGCTTGGATGCGGTGAAATCATCTAAGAATTAGTCATCATTAAGCTATTAAATATATGTAGACAAATCTAAATGTTTCGTTTGTCTATCATAATGATTCAGCTGGTTCTTTTCCATACTTGGTTACTCTCCACTTTTTCTTTCATCTTTGCAAAAGCTCCCTTGCAAATGGTCCCCATCCTCACTCGCACACCCCTGCAAACGACGTCTTCTCTCCTAGCGTCTGCTGCTGCTGCTCTTTCTGTCTCTCCTATCTCTCTCTCTCTCTCTCTCTCTCTGTCTCTCTCTTCTCTTTGGATGGCCTTAGGGATAACATCTTGTGCCTGCTATTTATTGCATTCGAATGTACAAATGTATGCAGTTAAAGCTGATAATAAAAGAGTCCGTGACCACCGAAATGGCTTCCTCTTGCCCTTTGCAAACTTTTGCATAAAACTATTGATATCAACTGGCTGAAAAGTGTCCAGAATTCAGCTTTTCCTTAGATGAACTACTGCATTAGAATGATAAGCAGACAAATAGTATGGTTACGCCATTGATGACGTTCCACTTTTTATATCTCTGTTACTTTTTAAGTACATCTTTATGTATATTTTAGATGTTTGAACTCTTGCTCGCTCGAGTGTATGCTTTTATGTCTATTTTCATCTCTTTCTACTCCTTGCTCCGCGACCCGCCTCTGGCAACTTGCCAAGAATAGCCTTTTACATGCCTTTCTTTCTCTGCCTTTTCTAGTCGCCATAGCTTATGTTTACCACTTTTCGCTGACGAAGGTACAACTCGGCACACTCACATAAACATTACATAGAAGCATGCATCTACAGATGTATTCACTTTTATTTCTTCTTACTACTGGCTTATAAGGTGACACAGGATGAAAGAAGCAGAGAAAGAGAGAGAGAGACAGAGAGAGAGAGAAAGAGAGACAGAGAGAGACAGAGAGAGAGAGAGAGAGAGAGAGAGTAGCATAATAGAAAAAGAGATTAACAAATAAGGCTGGATCTTTCTCACTCGTTCCATAAATAGTAAGAAATCGTACATATATTCTGTTTTCTTCGCCTTTCAAAGACCTCGTCCTCGCTCATTTAATTGGACCTTTGCACTTTCCGAGCACGCCCTCTCTCCTCGTTGGCTACGAGTCTCGCAGCCTATATAAGGCGAGTTTATAAATAGCCTTCTGCCAAACTGGTCTATTGTGTAGTGAGAGTCCGTCTGCCCCATTAGGGAGCGGCATTCCAACATATGCATGTACATATATATATACTGCACCATGGCTGTGTGGCCAGGGTGGAGAAGGGTGATAAAAATAGCCTCCCTCAGGGGAGGAAGAATGAGGTGCCCCGAGATGTACACAAGAAGAGAGAGAGAGAAAAAGTATATAAAGAGAGAGAGAGAAATAGAGAGAGTGAGAAAGAGAGAGAGATAGACAGAAAGAGAGAGATAGGGAGAGAGAGAGATAGAGAGAGACATTCGTAGAATAAGCGCCTGGGCTCGTTGCGCGCGAGAGGCTCGGTTTGTTTGTTGTATACTTCCCGTTCTGCTTCACTTCCGCTCTCTTTTTCAATGCATTTACTCTCTCTCTCCCTCTCCTCTCTCTCTCTCTCTCTCTCTCTCTCTCTGTCATTCACTCTTTTCCTCTCCCTATCTCTTGCCTCTCTTTCTATCTCTTTTTATCTGTATCCCTCTTACTCATTCTCTGCCCCTTGTTTCCACCCCTTCTCTCTCAAACAAGCTCATGAGCCCTCAAGCGATCAAATATTATCAGCCAGACTGCAGCGCGTCAGAGACACAGAGGAAAGCAGAGGGGGAGACTAAAGAGACGCCAGAGCTCATGATCACAATCATCTATTTTTTTGTATGATACGGACCAGCAGACCGTCCATACTGGCAGGGGTTAAAAAAACAAGCCTCACGTGTTTGTTGATTATTATTTAAAAAAATTTCTCCCCTTTCTCTCTCTCTCCCTCCTCTCTCTCTCTCTCCTCTTTCTGTATGTCTCCTCGACGATTTCTCCATAGGCTATGGTCGACACCAACACCGTCCTCGTGCCTCTCCCCTATATCAATCATAGCGACACCACCCAAATAGGCCCAACCCCACCTGTTGAGTGAGCACACCATTTCTCTTCCGCATATACACCCACTTTTTGATACATCATTTCTCTTCTTCTCTTGCTTCCTCTCTCTGTCCTATCTCCCCCTCTCGCTCTCCTCGCCCTTGTCTTCCCTATTGTTGACTTCGGCGTTCTCTACAACTCCGCTCCTCCTATAGATATGCTCTCTCTCTCTCATAAGACGGCCCAGGCTGTCCCTACGGCTTCCCACTCTCTCTCTCTCTCTCTCTCTCTCTCTCTCTCACTTTCTCCCTTTCATTCTCTCTCCATCGCTCTCTTTCTCCTTCTCTTGCTCTTCGCTTTCCTCTCCTTCCCCCTTCCAAGCGGCTATTTTTAGAAGCCCCCGTCGAGAGCCGTCACAGGACTGGTCGCTCGTTCTCTAGTTCTCTATCGCTTTCTCTCATTCTCTCAGTCTCTCTCATTCTCAATCTCTCTAGCTGTCTTTTCCAGCCTAATCGATCACGAGAAGAAGAGACGGGAAATGAGTATTAGATAGAGGAGCAAGAAAAGAAGAAAAGAAAGAGAAAGAGAGAGAGAGAGGGGGGAGAGAAAAAGGGTAAGAGATTGAGCGAGATTGTGAAGAATGAGGGACACAACATTCAGCAAAGAGCAGTTGGAAAGAACTCGCCGACTTCTCTTCATCTCTTCTCTCTCTCTCTCTCTCTCTCTCTCTCTTTCTCTCCCTCTTTCTCTCTTTCTCTCTCTCTACGAGGTTGTCCCATCAGAGCACGGAAGACAGCATGTTCTGCGCAATCTACGGAATAAATAAGCATGTAGCATGCCGAAAAAGTGCGGGGAAATACGAGAGTATAAGTTGACAAGTGATAAAAATGAAATGGAGATCCTAAAAAGATTGAGGGGACAGATTCGCACTCAGCAATAAAGATACGATATATCATATATATCATATATGCTTTGAATCTGTGATATGCTCGGTAATGGAGAGAAAGAAAACGGTTCGGGCCGAAGATTGAGACGTTTCTCCATCCCTGACTATCTCTTTGTCTATCACTCTCCATTGTTCTCTCTTTTCACCTTTTTCTCTCTCTCTCTCTCTCTCTCTCTCTCTCTCTCTCTCTCTGTCTCTCTCTCTCTGTCTCTCTGTCTCTCTGTCTCTCTGTCTCTCTCTCTCTCTCTCTCTCTTAGTCTGCGTCATGCTCTCTCTACCACTCGTCTCTTTCCTCTCCCGTTCTCTTTCAATCTCTCTCTTTATAACTCCTTGTCTTCTTAACTAGAAGAGAGTTGAGTTTGCCTTTTGGCAAGTTGCCAAAGATAGACTAGGATGGATGGCTGTGGAGGCCATGACAAAAACATCACATTCAAGAGGAAGTCAGGCTTCCTATTTATATGGAGGGAGACAGAGAGAGAGAGAGAGAGAGAGAGAGAGAGCTGGGGGTGGATGAGGAAGGTGAATGATAAAGAAAGGAGACAGAAATAGAGAGAGAGACAAGAGATGTCCCCTTTCGAAGGAGCCTCACGGCTATTTTTGGAAACTAATGGAGCAGCCGGCCGGCAGCCATCTAGCACAAGAAGGGAGAGAGACTCACGCGGCGAGGCTCGCTTCCTCTCTTTCTCTGGCACTCTCTCACTCATTCGCTCTGTCCGCGTCTCTTCAGAATCGATGCTATCTCGCCTTTCCTCTCTCTCTCTCTCTTTCTCTCTCTCTCTCTCTCTCACCCACACTCATATATCCGCAGCGGCGTAATCATGAAAACTGCACTCGTCGCGGAAGACGGCTTCCAAAAATAGGCTCGCATTCACTTTAGATACAATGCAGTAAAAATGGGTACACTGAATCTATGGGCGGAGTAAAGGGAGAGAAAGGGGGTAAGAGCGAGAGAGAGAGATATTGAGAGAGAAGTGAGAGAAAGAGAGAAAAGTGATCAATAGAGAGGAACGGAAGAGGTGAGGGCAGTCAGCCTCGCGAACATTCGGCCCGTCAACCGACCGAAGTATCTATCTCGTGCGCGTCCACTTCATTAGCATTAGCGCTAATGAATGCTGTCCAGGTACTGTAGCCACTCTTGTTATCCTCCATTCTTGTGTTCATTTCTAATTTATGAAAAATTTCAAAAAAAAAAGTTCTTGGCAGGACTATACGATGTCGAGAGTAAAAGTGAGCTGTCTTAAAGAAGCCATTTTGTTCCATTGCTAATGGTTTCATCGGACCAAGCACAGATGTATAACGCTATTTCTGGAACATCTTGACCTTATCTCGAAGAAATTGCACGCAGTCTTATGCCAAACATTGACAAACTCATGCACGCTCCCTCTTCCTTCCTCTCTCTCTCTCTCTCTCTCTCTCTCTCTCTCTCTCCCTTTCTCTTTTTTTCTCTCTCTCTCACTCTCTTCCCCTCTCTGTCTTCACTGCGAAATCATACGAATGGTTTTTTTTTCTTTGGATTGGATTTTCTTCCTCTTAATTTCACATCAGTTCATCATGTTTTCAGTGAAGTGCTTCTGCAATCGTTTAGTCACAGTATATTATTTGATTATCTTGATATCTTGTAGTCCTTCTTTCTTTGGCCAGTGATCTCTGTGAATTCGGATCGTGGGATAATCAAGAAATATCTACCTCTATATACATATACGAATTGTTGTATGTCTTTGTTTCATTCCACTTTGTTTCGATGTGCTCAGCCTCTGAAACTGTGACTGACAGAGAGAGAGAGAGAGAGACAGAGAGAGAGAGAGAGAGACAAGGTTTACAAATGCGCATGCAGAAATGATTTTGTGAACAAGTGAATATATGTATTTGGATCGTGAAGAAGACCCAATATAAAAACAAACTGTTAATTGTATTCATTCCAAAATAATGAGTGGGCGTCTCTCTCGCAGCCGACACGCTCAGATTGTATTTCTCTTTTCCCATTGGATATATGCATATAAACAATATGAATGAGTCTAAGCTCTCCCGTTAATTTCCTTCATTCATGCTCTTATCTCTTTTCAAGCCAGGCGGACACGCAATCATAGTCTTCTCGTGAGCATATCTCATATTTTCCTCTTCCGTTATTATTTTTCTTGAGCACAAAAGAATAGCAAAAATAGTCACGCTCTCACTTTTGTTCTGTTACCGATAACAGCAATTTTGCACTCCAATAAAGTAGAATTTGTGAGTATTGATAGGTTGAAATGTGAATAAAGTTTATAGCTGTGCTCTTTGCAGATGTTCCAGAAGAAGCAGGAGGAGCTGCTGGCGTCCTTCGAAAGCGCGCAGCAATCTCTCATGTTACAAGGTACAACTCTGTTTATTTATCAAATTTTATTATATGTGTATATTTATTTATTGGGAATCCTTTTGTGTGAAGCCAGCAAAAGATTCTGTGCTTTGTTCCCCAGAATGTTTCCAAAACTCCATTTTTTCAACAGGATTACGCGACTACTTCGCTGCCCAGCAGGACCGGATGGACACTTCTAGCGGTAAGCGGACTTTTCTTTCTGTCACCTATTTTTATTATCTATTTGAAACAATTACACCACATAAATTAGTGAAGCTGCAATATCAGAATAAATTATGCAAAGTATTTTTTTTTCACCGACACGATGCTCTCTCTGAACAGATGTGACATTAGTTGAGATAGGAAGATGGCTAAAATAAAAAAAAGAAGACGATGGATTCTTCTGAAATGAGCCAAAGATGCTTTGGCAGGATCAACGACGTCTCTGACTGGCGCGGGCCCGTCTTCATCCCTTCCCCAGACCCCCACCACCTCGAATGCGGGCAGCTCGTCCGTCTCGCAGACGTCTTCCATCGGCGGCGGCGTCTCGTCTGCGGGGATCGGGACGCCGGCGGCCGGCGGCTTCGGCGCCGGATTCGGAGGCGGCGCCGCCGTCGCCAGCCACGCCACTCCGCCGAGCCATCGGCACAGGAGGTGAGGCACAGTCACTATTTTATTACTTAGGTTAGAATGGTTTTTTTCTCATTATTATACACTTCTCTGTGAATTCATCGAAAGGAAAACAAAGGAGTCGGTTTTCAAAATGAGTAGTTTAATGTAGCTCTAAAAATACGATTGAATTCATCATAATATGTTCACAAACATCTGCAGCACGTGGTTCAAAAATCAAAAATTACTGCTCAGCTCTCAGAAGCTACCAATTTCCTTCATAAACAGTGGAAATATTCACGCACCAAAAATTGCAAGCTACAAAATTGGAAGTAAACGAGCGAAAACACTTCCCTGTCTCCTTTGGTGGCGTTTGTGCATGTGATATACCGCTTTGGCACACTATATTCATATTCCATAATGTATCCAAACTGAGAAGTTTCTTAGAAATTTATAGATAAGGAACATGAAAAAATAGCTAGTTATGATCTTCTACCACAGAGGCTTTCACCACTCGCTGCCTTCCCAGTCTCTGCTGCGCGCGCCACAGCCCGTTGACGAGCAGTGGAGGTCGTTTCTACTCTCTAGAGCCCACCGTTCCTCTATTTTTCTGTACTTCTATCTTGTAAACTCTCTCTCTCTCTCAATCTCTCTCTCTCTCTCTCTTTTGCTTTCCCTGTCTCTCTTTTTCTATCCTTCTCTATGTCTCTTTCTTTCTCTCTGTCCAAATATAGCACGCTTCCTCCAGCTTCACGCTCCGCATACTACTCACCATCCTTGTTTGCCTAGTAGCTATTCTTTGAAAGTCACCTTGCGCACTCGCTTTCCTGGAAGTCCAGAGATATTTATGATATCTCTCATTGCACTTGCCACTCTTGAGAAAAAGCCACCAGCGACAACGCAAAAGGCACACTTTCATTTTTAGCAAGGCTATTTCCATCATCCACAACTTTATATTATGGATGACAAGAATAGCACGAGCAGAAACTCCATTAATGAAAGTTTTCTGTGCTCACTCATCGTCGTCACTAATCTTTTCTAGAGCTCATTCTGGGTTTATAAGTAAACTGAAAGCCATTGTCCATCGTCCCGCTTTTTCAGCACACTTCAGATTTTTTGCCCTACCGCAACAAAAAAGACAATAGAATTTCTTATTTTTAAAATGATCGCAAACTAACCAAAAGCTTAAACACTTGAAAATGCCTTAGCACATCTACCATATTCGTGTAACCGTAAGCCTCCGTCGTCCTTTCCTTCTACCGTATCCTTAGGCTCTGCAGCGACATGCGTTCTCTCTCGGGCTCATCGCAGACCATCTCGCAGCACACGCGGGACCGTCTCAAGACGATGATCGCGTCGAGACGCGCAGGATCTGGCGCGGGTTCGAATTTCGTGCCATTGCTTATTTAATTAATTAAGAAAAATTTTCCTGTTAAAAAATATGATTGGGAACTTCTAGGCCCTGCCGACCTGAACATTGAGCAACCGCAAGCAGGCGCTCCATCTGGCACTCCGCCTTCGCACCAGAACAGCCCTCAGGCAAGATATTCATTTACATATTTAAAAATGGTTACAGAACTAAAAGAATTTCCAATTCATACAAAAATAAAATCGTATGCGTTTCAATCCAATTTGAGCTTATATGTCAAATGAATCACTGGAGCCAGCCCATTGTCAGATCTTTTCTATTCGAATAATTCCGTATATAGAAGACAATTTGATGACGCAAATTCAATGAGAATTCTTCTTTCTTGGGTGGGAAAAGCCAAGGGTGATGGATGCGCGTCATCGAACAAATTAGAATTGGTGTGCATCAATCTCTCTTCCTCTCTCTTTCTTTCTCTCTCTCTCTCTCTCTCTCTCTGTCCCTCTCACTCTCCCTCTTCTTACTTCTCTTTATCTCTGCAATTCCACTCTGTCCACGCAACATCTACAATTCTTTATATGGTCCTGTGAAAAATTCAGTTACAAAGAATCAGTTTGTATGCATGTTCATATTCACGTCATATTCCTGTATGTATTTCAGTATGTATTTTGGCATATGACTATTAAAAAATACTTCTTTTGGTTTACGTGCAC
Organism: Allodiplogaster sudhausi; assembly: GCA_945643635.1. Classification (NCBI taxonomy): domain Eukaryota; kingdom Metazoa; phylum Nematoda; class Chromadorea; order Rhabditida; family Diplogasteridae; genus Allodiplogaster; species Allodiplogaster sudhausi. The sequence continues at coordinate 1,524,493 of CALZFC010000080.1, forward strand.
CGCGGCCGTTTTTCCTCTCTCTCTCTCTCTCTCTCTCTCTCTCTCCTTCTTTTTCTTTCTGATACTGCCATCGCTTCCTTTCCTCTTCTCTGATCGTTTTCATAATTTGTTTTTTTAATTTGTTTTTTTCTTGTTTCCTCTCACTATCTTCTCCTATCTTGGTCTCTCTCTCTCTCTGTCTCACTCTCTCTCTCTCTCTCTCTCTCTCTCTCTCCCTTCCCTCCAGAATGCAAAACTTCGCTGGCGGACGTGGCATTTAGCCGTGCGTGGTGTTGCCCCTGCTCTTCTAAATTGGTCCCTAGCAACCTTTCTCTCTGCCGACTCTTCCCCTCTCATATCTTGCTGTCTTTATAAGCGCCAAACTCGCAGTCCGGGATCTCCTCGCTCTCTCATTCTCTCTCGCTCTCTCTCTCTCTCTCTCTCTCTCTCTCTCTCTCTCTCTTTCTCTGCCGCATCTTCGCCCTCCACTCATCTCCCATCAATCCACTCAACCATCTTCTAATCTCTCTAATCCCACGCAGTTCGCTCAAATTGACGAGATTTCTTCGTCTGTTTGTCCATAGAAAGATCCGTTAGCCTAATGAGCCACACGCTTTCAGCCCTTGCTTTTCCACAGGCGTAGGGCTTCCCTTGACAAGTCAAGTTCGCTGTTTATCTCACAATCAGATTTGTCTGATTCTTTTTATTTACCACTATTGCTCATTTATTATTCACACAAACATAGAAAATCTTTGGAAAAGAAGATATGAACAATAAAGCAATTTTAAATAATTAAAAGAATAGTAAATAAATGAATGAATTGCAGATCGCCGCTCCCTCTCCGCACTTCGAGCCGTATCCGATGCCTGCGAACCACGCCAGCCTCGCGCAGCCGGGAGAGTACGCACTCAGAAAGGTAATTCTTCCACTTATTCAGCTGCACTCCAATAGATATAGAGAACTCGCCCTTAATCTATCTATAATTGTATGTCCATCAGCTTCTCTGTTTCTCTCTCTCCGTCTCTCTCTCTCTCTCTCTCTCTCTCTCTCTCTCTCTCTTCATTTAGGTGAACAGTGAGCCGAACATGAAGATGAAGATCCGTGCCCGCCTGCTCAGCAAAGGCAGTTCCCCGGTCCATTCGGCCAACTCGGCCTTCAACTTCCATCAGCCGAATCTGCAACGGTTTGAGGCCATCAGTCATTTCAAAACTCAGAATGCTGCTTCAGAATAAACTTAATTATTTCATGTACTTATTTATCAATTATGTGAAAAGTACCTACCTATTTATTTCCATCGCATGTATGTATTTATAAGTTTGGAAAAAGTATTCATGATATTACTAACTTATTTTATACACTGTTTTGAAAATATTAATTAATATCTAAAAAGAAAAAAAAACTTGATTGATCCAGTAGTCATCTCCATTTCTCAGCTGTGACTCTGAGATGAACACGAACCACTCGGCCGCGCCGTCTTCGCTGTCCTCGGCGACTCCGCCCGCCCTCGTCCTCCCTCCCTCCCTCATGATGCCCTCGCCCTCCCTCCCGAATCTCCTGCCCAACGCCGGCTTCGACCATCTTCAGCTCGCTTCGCTTATGGCACAGGTCAAGGAGTGCTCTCTTCCATTCTCTTCTTTCCTCTGCTTCTTTCTTTTCTTTCTCTCTCTTCATAACTATCTTCTTGCTCTTATAGGCCTCGAACCTGTCGAGCTTCCTGTCCCTGCCATCTCTGCTGAAGAACCAGCTGGCGATGAACAACACGTCGATGCTGGAGGAGAAGTTGCAAGAGCGAGATCGGCTGGACCCTCGTTCGGCCGGCTCGACCGGCCACCTCCCAGTCGGTGGCTACCAGAGTCTGCTCAAGCAGCAGCTCAGGGAGCTCGTCCTCAGAAGGAAGAGGTTCGCGGAGATTCAATAGTCTTTCTGGCTTCTTCATATACAGTCCCAGTTACAATCTTTCCATTTCCATCCTCTTTATTCCTCCAGTCTGGTCCGCGAGGAACCCGAGGACGACGACAGCCACGGCGGATTCAACTCGCTGCTCAATCCGGCGCAGCACTCGTCGCTGCTTCTTCAGGCGGGAGGTCAGAAGAGAGAGAGAGAGAGAGAAAGAGAGAGAGAGAGAAAGAGAGAGAAGGAGAGTAGCGAAGAGAGAAAGAGGTGGGGAGAGATGGAGAGGGGGAAAGAGTTCAGAAGGCAGAATGGAAGAGTTAGAGATGGAAAAGAGAGTGTCCAAGAAATTGCCTATGGACGCAGGCGGCCTCGGTGGCGGCCATTCAAGCAGCAGCTCGAGTGCCTGCGGCCTCGATCATCTCGCAGCCGGCAGCATCGCCAGTGGCACCGGGTCGGCTGAGGGCAGCCAGCTGCAGCTCACGGGTGAGGGAGAGAGAGAACGAGCGAGAGACACAGAGAGTGACGGAGATAGAGAAGGAGAGAGAGAATGAGAAAGAGAGAGAGTGTTAAAAGGGAAAAGCTTTTGCAATAAAAATTACTATTAAAAAGTTTTTGCTTTGTAATTTACGAAGAATATTTGAGTCTTTAGTTTTTATGTACATACATACATACATATGTATGTACATGTGTATAAAATATATCTTTGTTCAAACATCTAATCGCTTTGTAATCAACTCTGTCACTCCCCAGGCGAGCAAGGCTGCTCCTCGGCGTCTTCCTCCGCCGGCCGCACGGGCCTCGCCTACGACGCGACGATGGCGCGGCACGAGTGTGTCTGCGGAGACAGCCGCGCGCATGTCGAGCACGGGGGAAGAGTGCAGTCCATCTGGGCACGGCTCGCAGAGAAGGGACTCGTCGCGAGGTCAGACATTCTGGACATACAATGCAGTCTCGAGACAGATCACATCTTCAGCTTTTTTCAATTCGAAGGCTTTTTCTTAACAAGAACCGAATCCTACAAAGAAATAGACTAGAAATAAGTGATGAAAGTTCGTGCTACCTGAAGTGCTCCTCCCTTGAGATGCAAGCGAGTGGCGTCTCGGAAGGCGTCACTGGACATGCTGAAGACAGTGCACCCTCCGACCTACGTCACCTTCTTCGCCGTCTCGCCCACCGCCTGCCTCAAGGTCGACACGAGTCTCCTGCCGCTCAAGAGCTTCGTTCAGGTTACAAATTATGCAGATGTGCTTACAAAAAATGGGTATTCTGCTTCTTTCTCTTTCGGGTTTGAAATTGTCGCATCCGATAATGGAATACAGATGAACAGCGCATCTTTTTCAGCTGAACTGCGGCGGGATCGGCATCGACTCAGACACGTACTTCAACGACGCGTGCACGCAGTCCGCGGCACGCGTCGCGGTCGGCTCGCTCGTCGAACTGGCCTGCTGCGTGGCCGAGGGACGGCTCAGGAACGGATTCGCATGCATTCGGCCACCTGGCCATCATGCAGAGAGGGAGCAGGTTGGAGAGGGAGAGGGAAAAAGAGAGAGAGAGAAAGGGGAAAGAGAGACGTACTATGCTTGCATTCAGGCCATGGGCTTCTGCTTCTTCAACAACGTGGCGATCACGGCGCGCGTCCTGCAGCAGCGCTACCCACGCGAGTGCGCGCGGATTGCAATCATCGACTGGGTACAATCAGACACTCCTTAGACCCTCTTCACTGCCCCCCTCGCAGGACGTTCACCACGGGAACGGAACGCAGCCAGTGTTCGAGGAGGACCCGTCCGTGTTGTATCTCTCGATGCACCGCCACGACAACGGCAACTTCTTCCCGGGCACCGGCGCCGTCACCGAAGTCGGCAAGGGCGCCGGCAAGGTCTCTTTCATATTTCTCATATTAAGAAGTTCGCTCTCACTAAACAATTTTGGCTAGCCGTGCATAGATTTTTTTGAAGCGAAGACAGTGGCAATGGCATTGGTGATTCCGTAATGCTCGCCTAGAGGAAAACAAATTATACAGCTTATAAAATGCGAAGAATAGTCTCTTGTCACAAAGTGAGATCCTAAAAGTGTAAATGGCTGCAGGGCCACACGGTGAACGTGGCCTTCTCGGGCGGCGTGATGCGGGACGCGGATTACTTGGCCGCGTGGCGGGTCGTGGTCATCCCGATTCTCGACCACTTCCGACCCGACTTCATCCTCGTCTCCGCCGGCTTCGACGCATGCAAAGGACACGCCAACGCTCTTGGCGGGTAAGCAGTTCTCTCTCTCACTCTCTCTCTCACTCCGTCCTTACTCAATGTTCCTTTGTCTCTCCCACTCTCTCTTTCTCTTTTCCTCTTTGTCTGCCTCTTTGCCTTTATTGTTCCCACTTCCCGCTATGTTCTCTCTTTATTTATTTTACCATTGTTTCCCCCCATTGACTTTCTACTACTCTTTCTCCCTCACTCTCATTCCCTCTCTCTCCTCTCTCTCTCTTTCTGTCTCCTATCTCCCTCTCTCTCCCTCGCTTTCTCTCCCTCTCTCTCACTCTCTCTCTCTCTCTCTCTCTCTCTCTCTCTCTGGTTACTTAGTGTTCCTTTGTCTCTCATGCTCGCACGCTCTCTGTCTGTCAGTCTCACTTTCTCTTTTCCTCTTTGTCTGTCTCTTTGCCTTTATTGTTCTAACTTCTCGCTATGTTCTCTCTTTATTTATTTTACCATTGTTTTCCCCTCATTGACTTCCTACTACTCTTGCTCCCTCACTCTCATTCCCTCTCTCTCTCCCTCTCTCTCCTCTCTCTCCTCTCTCCCTCTCTCTCTCCTATCTCCCTCTCTCTCCCACGCTTTCTCTCTCTCTCTCTCTCTCTCCCTCTCTCTCTCTCTTTGCAGCTACGAAGTCTCTCCCCAGATGTTCGGCTTCATGACTCGCCAGTTGATGAGCTACGCGGGCGGCAAGGTCGTGCTGGCCCTCGAAGGCGGCTATGACCTGACATCAATCGCCGACGCGGCCGAGGAATGTGTGCGGGTAAGAGAAGGAGAGATACAGTATTCCGGCTTGCTGTGACTTTTCAGCTGAATTCAAAGCTGTTAGGCAATAAATAATTTGTATGGATAAACATAATAAACGGTCGTCTCAGGTGCTGAGCTCGCAGAGCACGGACGAAGCGGGGCAGCTGAGCGCCGAGGCTCTCGAAGGACTCCCTTGCATCGCCGCGCAGGAGACGATTCAGAAAGTCGGCCATTCTCTCTCTTTCTCTCAATCCATCGCTCTCAGATTATTTATCTCACTCAGCTAACTCACTCATTTCTATCTCTCTGTTTCCCTGCCGATCTCCCTATAAGTCTTCCTCTCTCTCTCTCTCTTTCTCTCTCTCTCTGTCTCTTTCTCTTTCTCTTTCTCTCTTCAGGTGATTGCCATCCACAAGGGCTACTGGCCTACCCTGACTGCCCTGCAGGGCATCAACACGAGTGAGCAACAGTGGCAGCTCGTGAATCGCCAATTCGAGAACATGACCGTGACGGGGCGGATGAGCTGAGTCGCTTAAGCCAAACACTAATCTCTCTTTATCCTTATCATTAGCCTTAATAAGGCGACTTTCTAATGTTCTAAATGCCGAAATTGACTGCTATCCTCTCTGTCCGCGGGTAATGCTCGCATCTATTCTGAAGAAATGAAAGCTTTTAATCGATTCGAAAGTCTTAATTCAAAGGCGTTAAAACGGTTGAATTTACTCGTTCGTTTCGCAACGTGGCCATCTACCTCTTTCCCTCTTTCCCCCAGCCTCAACTTCTCCCTTTCTAGTGCTACAGTATCCAGAGCATATTATAGAATCAAACGCGTAGTCGAATAGACAGAAACGAATAATAAGACGGAGAGCACGTGCTACTTATGGATTAGTTTAAGAATGAATTTCCACTTTTTAAAATATTTTATTTTAATATCTCTATAATAACGGATCTTCTCATGTTGTCTCCCAAGTCTGCCATAAAATTCTAGAGAGATAGGAAGAAAGCTCGAGTGTGAAATGGACATACAATATATGTATACATTTACTCGTTTTCTTGGTTTCTATCATGTCTTGTCAATCATATCTCTGCGCGCATACAAGGAATGTCCGATACAGTAGTGTCTACCGTATACTACAGTTCTGACTACAGTATTCCCTGCAAGTCATCTTTCTAACTTATGAAGTTTTTCCCCTTTATTTTCCGATGTTCATCTTTTTCACCCAATCGCATTTGTGCTGCCATTTGTTTCTCATTATCCTTCAACAAAATCGCTCGTTTTTTTGTTCGTAAGCCATTTCAGATTTGAATCAACGGAATGTTGCTATCGGATTTCTAATGTAGATATAAGGAGATATGTATATGTATAACGACAGAAAATTTTTTAATGTGATACACCGTATCATAGTCATTCATACCCATGCTCGCTAGAACACACAAAAACTCTAAGCGCTAAACGAGTGTATTTATTAATGACTTTATTTTGGATAAGTTGAGTTACTTGTCCTACAATAGTGCTTAAAAGGATTAGAAAGTTGTCAGATATTTGCATGTAATCTTGACAGTTGCTTGTTCTCGAAAGAATGATAAACGCTTACCGTTCTATATTCATTAACCAGTAATGAATAGTATGTAGATACATACAAGTGAACGATTTATTTAAAAAAATTAGACAAGGGCATTAATTTATAAAAGGAATCTAATCAGGCACGGGAGAGCATCGGGCGGAGAGAGAGGGATAGCCTCGTGCGTACAGTACTTGTTACCAACGTAGGCTCACCAACGCAGCATTGTCAAATCGTAACTCTTTGTTCTTTCTGATATGTTGAGAAAACGGAAGAACTAGGACAACACTGCTTATTTTTAGGAGAGAAAGAGAGAGAAAGAGAGAGAGAGAGACAGAGAGAGATAGAAAGAGAGAGGGAGACAGAGAGAGACAAAGAGGGCGAGGTAGTGAGGTTAGATAATAGCGAGCGCTGCTCAATGAGCAGTCGTTAGTAACTTTTGTTTGTTGGTGCAGTCGACGGTAAGGAGAAAAAAAACCCATTACAGAATAAGGAGCTGCCAAAAAACAACAATGTCCATAACTCTAGTCTGGAACCGCAGAACCCACCTTTACAAACTCGCCAACTCTTACCAGCATAACGGGAAAGTCAACGTTCATCCCAAGTACAAAACCTTGTGCGTGCATTGCCAGAACAAATAGTTAAATGCGATTAATTTTATCTTGGAATGCAATTTGAAGTCCAAAAAAGGGTAATAAATACACGTAAGCAGCATTTCTGAACAGGTAAGGCGTAGGCTATAGACTCGTGGTTTTGAGTAGAGCCAAGAGAAGAGTACACAATAGACATGAAGGGAACACTTTACTTGGAGATGGGAAGGAAGGCGCATCCGAGAGTTCCCGTGTTGGGGGCGGAGCTCCAGCGACGGGGAGTGATCTGAAGGCGGAGCGGGCGGTGGTTGCGGATCACAGTCACGTTGATGGGCTGCTGAAAAAGAAGATCAATCTGATTCGGGGGAAACTTGGACGACATCTTTGAAGAGTTCTCTCGGAAGTGTGGAACTGAACAGACATTCTCATTCTGGGCGACAGCTTCGGCCAGCTGCTTCATCTCGCTGAAATTGCCGTGGTGCAATTCGTCGAATTGAATCACCTCAACACATTCGATTAAATAGGGCAAACCTAGCGGAATATCGATTCTTCTACCTTCCCCTTTTAGAAATATAAATCAATGTTAATTGTTACCTCGAGCTTTTACCCTGGAAGTAAACGGCAAGTAATAGTAATAAAATAAATGAAAACAAATGCGTGTAGATTTGTAGTGGTGTGATGAAAAGAAAGCGTCGTGACCTGGTCTTCAGTCTTGAGCCCGCCAAGATCTGCGGGCGAGCCGGCCGTAACAGTCGAAATACGCACGAAGGGCTCGTTCGAAGTGCGGTGAACAATCTTCAGCAAATAACAACGGGTAAGCATCTCACTAGTAAATGCATTGTATCATTAAAGTAAGAAAGGGAGAACAAAATAAATAAGGGAGAAAAAGCAAAATGAATGGAGGCGATTGAATGAAACAGAACCTTCGTCTCCTTCGCCGAATTCATGTTGGCATCGCCACTCTGCGATAGCTCATTCATGGCTTGCGCGATCTTCTCCGTCAGAGCTTCGCGATCATTGCGAAGGTGGATAATCTTCGAGCTAGAAAGGATTTTGAATTATGACTCTTAACTTGAGAATGTAGCGAAGTCCTCTTAACCTGAGAATTCAGAGCAAGTCGTTTTCGAAGTCGTTTTTTTTATCATAACTAAATCAAGTCAAAACAAACTCTGAGGTGATATCACTAACGTTTAAGGACGTAATCGGAATTACAAGTAGTATTCAAAAGAACACCGCAAGAAAGTAGAACGCACCGCGCATGCCGAATGGAGTAGACGTCAATGTCAGCACGAGGGAAGCCCTCGGCGTCCACAAGCTCCGTCTTCATGTCAGCGCCACACTCAAAGAAGTCACTTTAATAGACAATTATACTATAACCACCTTTGTGTTACCTTAGATAAATAAATAAACAAAGCAACAAGTGTGGAAAACATCTTACAAACCGGCGTCACAAATAGAAGAAAGAAAAGATACTAACGTGACGAAGGATCTGCTCTTGCTCGTCGATCTTCTTGTCCAGCTCATCCCTCTCGGCAACGAGTGCCTTGGCCGATGAGAGATCCATTCCAGGCAACCACAATCACTTTCACATTCAGAGAAACAACAGCGAGAGGCAGCAGAAATGTCAGCATGATGACAACGCTAACTAAGCTTGCTCCATTTTACCTACCGTTCCTAAAAAGCGCGAATTTTATTTTGAAATTGCGCGCGGGAAAATGATGGGTTCTTCGGGCACTGGGCTCTGCAGAGTGTGTTTTGTAATGGCTCGTTTAATAAAATTTCCCGTTTCTTCTCAGCCACGATGACAGCGGAGAGCGTTGAGAATAAAGACGAGGCGCAGTACCTCGGGCAACTTGCGCAGATCCTCGAGAATGGAGAGACGCGCAGTGATCGCACCGGCACAGGAACCATTTCAGTCTTCGGGCTTCAGGTTGGGATTGCACAAGTCATTCACGTTTAGTTTATCTCCAAGATCTATTATTTCGAATTGGAAGACATTGATATACATTGTTTATCAGTTTATCTCTCTTTTTCATCGCTGCCCTTGTGATTAGTAGAACAATTCTGTTTAGGCCCGATACTCGCTTCGCGACATGACTCTTCCGCTGTTCACCACGAAGCAAGTCTTCTTCCGCGGTATAATGGAGGAACTTTTGTGGTGTGCATTGGGATTGCATCTATTTATTCTGCTTTATTGCTTGATGTTTCCTATCGCTTGATTGATACCATTCTCGTCTTTTGCTTGTTGCTTTTCGAGTGTTTCTGGCCCACTCAATTCAGAGCTATTGCAGCTAGTTCTGAGCCACCCTTCTCACTCCTCATTTCAGGTTCATCAGTGGTAGCACGGATGCGAAGAAGTTGAGTGAACGAGGAGTCAGAATCTGGGATGCAAATGGCAGTCGCGAGTTCCTGGATCAGCGTGGATTCAAGGACAGACGATGCGGTGATCTCGGCCCTGTCTATGGGTTCCAGGTCGTATTCCTCCCGCCTCTGTTCAAAAACTGCTTGCTCAACATTTTATTCATTAGTGAATCTCCCACAATGAGGCCTGTTTTTAGTGGCGCCATTTTGGTGCTAAATATGAAGGTCCGGATGCAGACTACACCGGCAAGGGTGTCGACCAGTTGGCCGAGGCCATCCGCCTCATCCAAGAAGACCCCGATAGTCGACGAATATTGATATCCGCCTGGAATCCTTCAGGTTTGTCGCGAGATTAGCCATAAGATATAAGAGGCTGCTTTTCTTTTTTGTATACCTATTTCGTTGATATCCTTATTAGCCATTATTTGAAGTAGTGATTCGCAATGCATGGTTCACCAAGCAATAAGAAGGTGCGCATTCTGGAAATTAAGATCTGAACGAGATGGCTCTCCCCCCGTGCCATGTTCTCATGCAATGCTACGTTCACGGTGGAAAGTTGTCTTGCCACCTTTATCAACGTTCCGGCGATATGGTAAGTCCACGGTCTTCATTGATAGTTTCCCCTGTATTTATTTCTCTCTTCCTCTCTGACTATCGATGTCTCTCGCTCTATTCCAGGGTCTCGGAGTTCCCTTCAACGTGGCCAGCTACGCTCTCCTCACTCACATGATCGCCCATGTCACTGGATTGGAGGTACTTCTTCTTGTCGATTGCAAATTTCTTCAACTACAACATTTATTAATAATTGTACCGTAACCTTGATCTTTTTGAATGCACTGTAATTAGTTTGAAATATTTGAGGCCGGTGACTTGTTGCATTCGATTGGTGATGCTCACATCTACAATAATCACTTCGAACCCCTCAAAGAACAAGTTTGTGTCTTAAGTGTTGGTAGACAGCCAATCGAAAGAAAGTATTCCACTACTTTTGTAGCTCTTTCTAGTTGTCTTCTCTTTCGCACGTCGCTGTCCTTTTAGCTGAAACGGACTCCTTACGCCTTCCCCAAACTATGGCTGGACCCATCTGTCAAGAACATCGATCACTTTCGACCTGAACACATCAAAGTTATCGACTATCGTCATCACGGAAAGATTGCGATGGAAATGGCTGTGTAGACAAGCTTATTTTGTTCGTCGTCATGTAAAACTAGCTTTTCATGTTGTCTTATCAATAATAAAGCGCAGCTTCTGATCATGTATTGTGTTCCTCAAGATATGCAATGTAGAGTTCACGATCTCTATGAAGCCATCTATCGGTCGAGGAAAAGTATAATACGACTGGGTGATAAAAAGAACAGGAGTTGAACTGGCCAGACCAGGCGTTGAACAAATCCGGGCCGTGGTCTAGACTATTTGAAAATCATTTTGTTGGCAAGAGCGCTTTGTTGGCGCTGAAGTGGATTAGTTTGCGCAGAGTTGGTCTAATGATTATTTTACTTATTTGTCGTGAAGCTTGCTTTGATTTTAACTACTTGGTTATTACTTCTCTGCTTTCGAAGATTATTTGTAGTTTGCGCAGAGTTGGTCTAATGATTATTTTACTTATTTGTCGTGAAGCTTGCTTTGATTTTAACTACTTGGTTATTACTTCTCTGCTTTCGAAGATTATTTGTAGTTTGTGTTTCTATATAATATGGCTTTCGTTGCCGCCATTCGGCGTGTTGTCTGCAAAGACTTTCCATCGTTTTATGATTATACGAATTGCCAAGAAAGGGATTTGAACGTATTTATTTAACATCATCTTTAGATTGATGTACGAATCGGATGAAGATGGGGCCGACCGGCGAGGCCGAGGAGACAAGTTTGCACGAGAACGCGAGTACGGCGGAGACCGACGAAGGGAGGATGATCGGAGGGGAGGCGGAGGGGGAGGATATCGGGGAGGAGGGGCAGATTATACCAACGGAAACAAGAGATACTCTTCTGGAAGAAGGGATGATCATTCGGCGAAAAGGAGTCGATTAGAGTTAGTGCTTTTCCGTTTTTAATTTTTATCTTCCGATATACGGAAGCTTGAATAGCTGTTTTCTAAATTGCGTGTATTTTGAACCTTTATTTTGATAGGGAGTTCTACTCCATGAACGGGTCCCAGAAAAAAAAATAGTGCTGTTTTCATTTCTTTTTTATAAGTGGTTTCAGTCGTGAAAAAATGTGTGTTTCAGCAGCAACGACGGCTATGAGCCGACTCTGAAGGCGGAAGATCCTGCGAACACCTCTTCGCCAGTGATGTTGACCTTCAAGAAGTTCCTGGCAACCCAGGACGACTCGATCACGGATGAGGAGGCGATCGCCAAGTACAACGAGTACAAACTCTCCTTCAAACAGCAGCTGCTGCAGAAGTTTTTCGACGCCCATAAAGAAGAGGAATGGTGAGGGAGTCGAGAGATGAGATCTCTCGCATCCGGGCACACCACCCACTCCATCCTTCTTTCTCCAGCCAACCAGAGGCGCATTATGCCGCGGTTGTTGGGAACACAGCCGACGCAGCCAAGAGACAGAAACATTATCTATTTCCGCTTCCGTAGATTGCTCATTACACGCAGTGGTTAAACTGCTACTACTTTCATCGTAACAAGATTTCGGCGCTGATTTGTTTTAAATATATCACTGGATATCTTCTCGTAAAGGAAACATTTTAACCACTGCAGATATTTAATTGTTATGTCAAATATTCTGCTGCCTTCTTCCCGTTGTGCAATTCTTTGTGTAGAATGTCCGCGCGTCGACTGAGAAATGGCTGGAGCTGAGCAGACAGCCCCTTTCGTTTGCAGGTTCCGGCTGAAATATCACCCGGAAGAGAGCGGCAAACGCAAGGAGGAGCAGGCGGCCAACATCAAAAGGCGTTTCGAGGTGTTCAATGACCTCCGTGACAAGCACTTCTTCAAGGATGTTTCGCTCGATCTGGCCGAGGCCAAGAAGATCATCTTCATCCTCGATGCTGGTCAGAAAGTCTATAGAAAGTGTATCTAAAACTATATTGAAACAACAAAGGAGTCTAATAGCGTTTCCAACAACTAGAATTTGATTATGTCTATTGATCCGAATAATTGCATTTGCAGTTGCCGTGAAGCTCGAAGGAGGAACAGACGAGGATATCGAAGTGCTTAGGAAACAGAAAGTAGAAGATGATTCTCTGAAGGAGATCGAGAAGGGAGTCAAGGATGACAAGGAAGAAGAGAAGGAGGACGCAGCCAATGGAGGAGAAGTCAAAGAGGAGGGAGCGGATGAAGCTAATGGTGTCTATTTATTCTTGCTTGGGCCTTTTATGTTAAAAAAAGGAGTGGAATGGATAATGAATCTAATAACTTATAAGTAATAAAGGTTTAGGATTGATAAAAGTGTTTTCACTTGAGGTGAAGTAACGAAGAAGAAGAAGATGCTTCTGCACAAAACGTGTTCGGTGTTTCTCCGAAACGTCGAGCCAACCATCAGCGTTTCCGAAGTCGAAGCGGTTCGTTTTTGTGTAGCAATGAGTGGTGAAGAAGAAGAGAGGAGAATGAATGGGATGTTCTCAGGTGTGCATGCGCTCGCCTGGCTTCCTCCGTGTCTGCCTCTCCGAGGCCGTGCCCGAGAGGAAGTGGGCGAGGAGAGGATGGGCCACTTACAAGAGAGACGTCAACATCAAGGAGATCACTTGGAACATCAACAGCGTTCGAGTAAGCTCGTTCCTCTCATTAGCAATTCCAGATGGAGTTCTTTCTCTTTAGATTCGTGACACAGACCTACACGCGATTATCAACAAGGATCTGACTCGCAAGATCCGCACTGTGAATGGAGTGACTGGCCATGTCAGCGTGGCTCAAAGTGATCTCCGTCTGGCTGTCAAGGTGGGGAGGAAGAGTGGCCATGGAAACAGATGATAGTCATGACAAGTTATATTTGTAGTGCATTTGGGATTGGTAATGTCCTTTCTTTTAAATGCTTTCTTTTATGGTCATTGGTCTAATTGTTCGAAAATAATAACAAGTTGTTGTGGGTAAAGATGATTCTAATAAAATTTTAGCTGGCCGCCCTCTGCGACCTGCGAGCGGGTCTCTTCAACGATGCACCGGAAGAAGAGCGAGAGAGGGATGTCCAGCTCGGAGTGGATCTCGTCGACTCCTCCACCAACCCAATCATCACTGAAGCTTCTCAACTCATCGGGCAGGACATTAGTCCGGAGGAGGAGGAACTGCTTAGTCAGTACAAGGGATTTCGCTGATCTAGAAATAAATTTCATTGACATCTCTCCACTTTATAAATTCTGATATGTTTTCCGATGATTTGATATTATAGAGACCGGTAGTAAAGTTGAGTAAGGTAGCTGTTGCTAGGAATGGCTGGCGGAGATGCTGCGGCGCGTCCGAGTGGAGAGATGGCAGACAACGAGAAGGCGGCCTTCGAGAAGAACGAAGAACTGCTCAAGGCACTCGACTTGGTGGTCTTTTATCTCCGCATCGTCCACTCTGTTGACTTCTACACTCATGGAGAGTACCTCAACGAAGACCACATGCCAAATCGGTTGGTTGTCATTTAATAAAGGATAATAGTAGGTTCAAAATTGCGGTTTCAGCGAGAAATGAATTCAAATAGTATGGGAATTTTTTGGCTTAATGAGATTGGAATTTGTAAAGGTTTTCCTTGTGAACAGTTTGTGGATGTTCTTGCTCTTTGTTTCTATGATTTGCAATAACATTTCAGATGGGCATTTTGAATTCAATAACTTGTTTTGAGCTGTGGCATCATGCACGTCCGCGCCACTCCGCCCCCGCCTTCCCAGTTCGAGACTGACGACCAGGGAAGGACGGTCTTGACCGGAAAGTTTGTCAACGACTTCATCAAGACATTCAAGACTGCCATTCAGGTTTGGGTTTTTTTTATATAAACATATAAACACATTCATTGTTCTTATAAAACCTATTAAGTATTACGCTATGATATATATATTTTGTACTGCAGAAGCTCACTCATCGTGACTATCTTTCTGAAGACGATCTCAAGAAGCTTGGCAAGAAGGATCCTGAGGAGTAAGTCGTTCTGTAGCGACTAATGAATACTTGTAAAACAGATGTTACTGTTTAATGGATGTAGTAAATAAGGGATAGAAAGTGTGAGCATTCAAACTTTTGATGATTCAGAGAAATGGAGGCGTTCATCTTGGCGAATACGGTAGAGCTGAGCAAGGAGAAGTGGCTGTGTCCGCTGTCCGGGAAGAAGTTCAAGGGTCCCGAGTTCATTCGGAAGCATCTCTTGTCCAAGCACATGGAGAGACTGGAGCAGGCCAAGCAGGAGGCCCACTTCTACAACAACTTCCTCGCAGACCCTTCCAGGCCGGCCGATCCAGAGGAAAAGGTGGGAATACAGATAAAATGCGTTCTTTTGCGGCAAACAGAGCTACCAATCGTCACAAATTGTGAAATCAGCCTTCTTTTTCTGATGTCGTTTTCGGGGACCATGGAAACTACCTGATCAAACAAGGGAGTGGTGGTTCTCTTCTGAAAGAAGTGGTGGTTTTAAAATACATTAGCTGCCATTGTGAACCTACCTTTCCTTGGTGTTGCATTGAATGACAGGCTAACAGTATTTTCGCGAGAAAGGTGTTGTATCTTAGTTAGTAGACTGATCTTTCTGTATTCAGGCACCTCCAGCTACTTCGCATGATGATCGCGAGCGGAACACCTCTTCCAACTACAGTAAGGAAGTTGATTTCAATTATTATTTTCACTAATAAATATCATCTTTGAACCCGCAATATTGGCTGTCTTGTTTGGAAGTTTGGTGCCTCAGAAAAGAAGAGTCCTAGATCGCGGCAATGACCGCCCGCGATACAGCGGAGGCGGTGGAGGAGGAGGGGGCGGACCGCGAGGATACGGTGGAGGGGGCTACGGTGGACCCCGCGATGAACTCCCACGGAACAGACCCATGCCTCCGAGGTTCGTAACAGGACCAAAGAGGTGACAACACTACCACAACTATGTTGAATGTTGCTTGCAAATGTGGTGTAGTCGTTGCATGCCTCGTTATTGTGGGTCTTTACTTTCCACTTTAGCAGGGAGAGTAAAAGTGTTTTCCTTTCGGGTTATATAAATGGTCTTCCTGCTCAGGTATTACGACGCCCCGCCACCAGCAGATGGGGGAGGGAGACGTGACCCGAGACAGCCAATGTCCTACCGGGACTTGGATGCACCCGAGGAAATCTTCTAGATTCTCTCTCCTTCCTTCTTTCTCCTTCTGCATCTCAATTTGCTTGATCATCCGCATGAAAATATGCAGTACTATCCACTCGTTTCAGCAAAATATATATGGATTGTACATCTTTCTATTTCTTCTCGCGTTCTAATTCCTTCATTTCATCTCACTAAGGTATTGATTTTAATTACTATGTGATGGAGCAGTTCTGTTATTTATGTTTCTACTCACGGCTCTAGGGAGAGCTATAAATTGTGTGTTTAAAATAGTTCTTACAAGAATGGTTAGACCGAATTGTTTAATGCCAGAAACTTCATTTTATTGACCTGTCTAATAACTTGTCAAACATGTAACAATGTTCTTACTATAACGGCTATTCATTGATAAATTGGTGTCAATGGGCCTCTTTGTTCCGAGACTGCATTTGGAATTTGAGATTCTGTAGTAGTTGTAGATAGAAAGGATTGATGTAAGGAGTACGCGGTTGTGGATTAGACGGTGGGGTGACTCTATTTCTTACTCCTTTGGAGTCTTGCCTGCTCTCTTTCCATCACAAATATATAAGGAGTCCCTTCTGCCAGCGAAGGTCCAGAAGAATGCCAAACAACGGTCTCGTTCTTCTGCTTTCGTTGATATTGCTATCAGCAGGTGAGAGGTGTTTTCCGATTGCATGTCATGATCATCCAGTGCTTGTGATTTGGAAAGAACGGATCAAATTGGTATAATTCTACTCAAATATCGGATATTGACTAAATAGATCCCTACCATTTGATGGATATATTCATAGTTTAGTGGTGAGCTTATAGGTTATTCTTTGGCGCATTCATGCGATGAGAACTCCGCCTTGAAAGTGGCGGAAAGAGACAAGGCATCTCCAGCCACCCACTAATCAAGATGGAAGCTATCTTCTTGGCACTCACTGCCAATGGAAAGTCGGTTGTTTTAAGGATAGAAAGGGTGAGAGACAGAGAGAGAGGTGAAGGTACATAATAGTATATGTGAGATGTGCTTACTGTACATGAACGGTGGTTTGAATGGTAAGGTGAGCTTTCCTGCCGGCTGCTCGAACTCGCTGGCCCTGTCGGCGATGCTCCGCGCAGGCAGCGAAGACAGGCTGGTCATCATGGAGACTGCCCAGGCTGAAACATCTCTCCACTCGTAAGTACAACCTCTGAATCGAGTAGAGATTTTATTAGATGGATTTCATATTTATAGAGTTTTGTATTGAAAGCACTGAGAAGATAAACCTTGATAGAATTAAGAAGAGAGTACAAGAGAGAAAGGGAGAGAGAGAGGGAGAGGGTGAGAGAGAGAGAGAAAGAGTAAAGTGTCTCTATCTTGAGAGTGAGTGGTCGCTCAACGAATCACTCATTCCTGCTCGAACACCTGCCTCGCTCGGTCGTCATCTCCTTCTTCTCTTCGAATGAGTCCTCTGGAAGGGAATCCCTTGCCGATCGTGGCTTAAAAGACTGAAAAAGGTGATCCTTCCAGGCGAGGGCCTGGAGAATCAAACGATGCAAACCGAAGCAGAGTCTTTCCTTCTCGATCTCTCCATCTTGCCAGCCAAGAGTCGCCAGCACTTCAAATTCCATACTCCGGCTTTCGTATTCATGGTTGCGACGCACAAGTCAGAGAGAGAGAGAGAGAGAGAGAAGGGAGAGAGTGAGACGGGGAGATCTCAGTTAATGGTAGAGAATGCTCCGTTCAGCAGCCAAGTCTTCCTTCGTGGTCTTCGTCTTGCAACGAACAATAGTGATCAAGGAGTTGAGTAAGTGCACCGTGGTCGTTAGCACAATTTTGATTACAAGAAAAGTTTTTGAGTCATTGGCTTCTAAAAGCGGTGTTGTCGTGGCAAAATATTGTGCAAGAGATAAAGGATAATGCGTTCGATTTGGAGTGTGTGGTCGCTGCTTTCTTTGTAGAAGTCAACGCGAGTGAGAGGGAGCGCTCTCTCTTCTCTCCTCTCCACTCCAGCCACTCTCTTCACCATACACAATCATAACGCATTCATCGACTCCGCTCACAACGCATTTCTCTACTTTGTCACGCAAAACAAGAGTAAGCAGGGGAAAGTGAGATACATACTAAAGAGATAGTTAGAGAGAGAGAGAGAGAGAGAGAGAGAGAGAGAGAGAGAGAGAGCAACAGGGATTAGTAGAGTGAGAGATATGGAGGTAGAATGTGTGAAAGAGAGAGGGATAATTCTCTATTTGTATGAGTCACATGTGAAAGTCACGGAGACCAACATCCAATGAAATCTTTATCATTCCTCTGGAGCGAAGAAGATTCACATGAAGATTCTCTGAAATTGTGAAGAGGGAGAGATGATGAAAAGGAAGAAATGGACTGTGATGGGCAGAAGAAGAGAGCGCAGATGAAGATGATGAAAACATATCGAAATATGAAGCATGCAAAGAATGACGGAGTAGATGAATATATGTGGTTGCACTGAAAAAAATAGAAAGAAAAGGAAGATGAGAAACAAAAAGAGAAACATGAAAAGGCGCGAGGCAGCAAGAGGAAGGAAGAGAGAAAAAGGAAAGGGAAGGAGAGAAGAGATAGAGAGATAAAAGGAGATGGTAAACGACAGAGAGCAAAGGACAAAAAAGAAGAGTGACTACGAGGGAAAACGAAAGTTAGAGTGAGAACAGAGATGATGATGATAGAATAGTCGTTCCAGTGGTATCGAATCTAATTTATAACTGTTATCATTAATCTAGAGTGTTGCTGCTGCCAAGTACGCATGCAACTCGAATGGCCTCCTCTTGTACGAGATCGATCTGCTTCTCTCCCGTATGCTAATCATTTCCATGTTCAGATGCGGGTGAAGCTTCCAGCAAATAAAAATGGTTCCCTTCTCATTGTTGTTTCTCTGGACGAAAACGATTCTATGCCGTGCCTTCATCTTGCAAAATTTCTCATACTTTCCACTTCAGCTCTTACTCTCTAGCCTTCCTGGCCGCAGACTTCATGGGTTCTGGCCTCCTTATCTTCCTCACTAACTTATTGTTAGAGCCCGAACATCTCTCTCTTTCTCTCCCCTGTCTCCTTCCCCCTTCTTTCTTTATTATATCTCTCCCTCTCCCACTCGTTCTCTCTTCTCTCTCTCTCGCTGTCTTGCTCTCTTCCCTATCTCTCGCTCTCTCTCTCTCTCTCTCTCTCTCTCTCTCTCTCTCTATCTCCCCTTCAGTCTCTGTTCATTTTCCTCCGTCTCTCTCTCTCTTCACACAGCTCTTTTCATGTCCAGTGGCTAGCCCACCTCGTCGACCCTTGATAAGATAGTGCGGGCAATTAGACGCGAGACGGTAATACCAAGCGTCATTTGTTGCATAAATATTTTCGAAGCCAAGATTTAGTGCGATAGTATACTAAATGAAGTATGGCAGCAAATGTAGTTTGTAGCCTTGTTGGCAGCTGATTTTCTAACAGTTCTTCAAAAAAAGCTAGTCTCCACCATTTAAAGAGTGTTTGTCATGTTTTGACTGGTTTTTTTTATAGAATCGGAAATGAGCTGTCGGATGAAGTAGTCGGGTTGCTAGGGACAATAAGAGGAAGTGGTTGGTGTTTTGGACCTAGATTCTTCTTGTGTTTGAATGAATGTAAAGAATTCTGCTGTACTATTTAGATGCTTGGACTCCAGCGACTTGACGGCGATGCCCCGCCTTGTCTTCACGAGTTCCACGCCTTTCACTCGCTGCTTCTTCGGACTCTCGAGACATACATTGACCGCAAGCTGAGTCCGACACAGGTTTCTTTTTTATTTCCGTCATCTGGTTTTCAATTTTTTTTCTATATTACCTTTTACTTTGGCTGCTCTTCTGTTGTTTTCTGTTAGAAATACATAATAAAAATAATAGGAAATGAAATGACGAGAAAGAAGAAGATGAATGTGCTAGGTCGAACTCGGTGCTCTCCTCGCTGTGCTCCCTCGTCTGCCCCTCTCTCCTGCAAGCAGTGACCGATTCGACATTCTACATGAGAAGCTTCGACAGTTCGTCGTCGCCTTCAATTGGGACGCTGCGTTGAGGTGTGTTTGTAGTATTGAAACAGCAATTAGCAGTAATTTCATGCTTTTCTATTATGGCAGGTTATGTGATTTTCATTGTCATATTCTTATGTTCCGTATCTGGTTTATAATCTACATTATCCGAAATAAGGTTCAAGAAAAGAACAGCAGGCTTCTTCCTAATTCACCGTGCCATTCTTTCAGTTGCGAGCAACAACATCACCTTCTCGAACTCGCCCAGACCAATACTGAAGAAGCGCCCTCCACTTCTCGTGCTTTTGGTTTGTTTTTCTTCGTTTTCTTCTGTTATAGCGTACCCTCTCAACAGTGTTTTCTTCGACAAACAAGGGAATAGACAGCTTGCTTCCTTCAATTTAAACACTATTCCTGTTTCAAGTGATTGCCGTATATTTGTTGAAATTCTTGTCTTCTCTTGAATTGATGTTATTTCTGTTGTCTTTATCAGCTGCGAAGTGTCGTACGCGTCGCCGCTCGCGTCGCGTGCGTAGCTGGTGCCTCCGGGAGAGTGGCGGAGAGTCGGATGGAGAGGAGAGACCCGCGCAGAGGAGGAAGAAGAGTGTGCGGCATTTTGGAACTTCTTTTTCTTCAGATCATTTCGAATTTATTTCAATAATTCTTAATCTTATACTTATTGATTTTGTCACTGAATATTTTCCTATTCTGGAAATATTGTTCTTTTCTGACTTAACCAATCGAAAGGACACGATGTACTTCTGCAGGTGAACGTGAGCGAGTGTGTTCTGCTCTCTGACACCGATGGCTTCGCTGCTCAACTCGGCGACTTCCCTGCACCAGACAACGAGATCGAGAAGGACAGCATCGCCAGCTCGTCCCTCTACCGTATCTACAAGGTCATCTCTTCTTTCTCTTTAAAAAACATTAGTTTTAATGTTTTGTTTTATTCTAATGAAATATTATCGCTATTCAGACGAATGAGGCAACAAGAAGGTGAAGATAGATTGGAAGATTAGCAAATAGAGTGGAGACTTCTTGCAGGCTCTGTTCGGAGTCTACCCAACGTACTTCTCCCGTCTCGAGTCTCTCCTGAACGCGCTGAACCTGCTGACTGCAATTGCCGCCTTCTCCAGTGTCCCTGCCACCCTCGACTTTTTCTCGCAAGAACTCTCCGTGGAGAAGAGAGCCCCTTCAGTTGATGATAGGTAAATTCTTAAATCTGTCAACTTTCTTTCCTTTTTTCTATAATCGAAAGAAGAAAAGCTTTATTATTCGTTTCGGTCTTTCTATTTCTCATAGCCTTTGCTTTTCTCTCTTTCTCTCTCTCTCTCTCTCTCTCTCTCTCTCTCTCTCTCTTTCTCTCTCTCTCTTTCGCCATCTCTATCTCGCCATCTCTCTCTCCCCTTGTCTCTCTTCCTCCTCTTTTATTAATCTCTGAATATTCTCCTCCCTGATTTGAGTGAGCCCCTGTGTCTGAGTCGGATGTCTCGTTGGCTGAACTGGATGAGTGTTTCTCGTCTAACTTCTGCTTCCATCATTCAACTTGTGCGGCTGAACCTGGAGGTTTACATTGCTGTTCATGCTTGTGCTATGATTCGTTACTGTATGCCACAGTACTCTATCATGATTCCATATACTACTTAAGATTGTCGAAGTGAAAGAAGGCTCCGTCTCCCGGCCCTCCCAACTGCTGCTCAGCCATCTCCGCCGCCTGTGCGAGCTGGCCGAACTGCTGAGAGTGGGGGTCGAAGCGGCAGAAGTACCCCCTCCCCCTAGGGCCGTTCACTCACTCACCAACACCATCGAGGAGGCTATTCTCTTGTTAGTCGATCAATCCTATTTGGGGAATAAAAAGGGTTAGAAATAGAAGTAAAATAGAACTGTAGGGGAAGTAAAGCAAGGCAGATTCAACACATTTGTGCTGTTACTGCCGAAGCAGCTACTCATGTCAGGTTGTGACATTAAGTAAAGCAGTTATTACTGAATGATACGGAATCAGTTACAAAACAGGACAAATCAGGAAGTTCAATTGGTCGTGCTTGGATAAGTCATTTTGTTCTGCATTTTCGTGAAATTTTCCTTCTTTCGACAATAACAAAGAGAAGGGACACTAATTTTATATTAAATTTCGGGACCGTGTCAAAACAGCAACGACATTTGCGCTAAAAGTGTCGTAACTTTCTTCATTGTTATCGCAGACGGATAAAATTATCACCAATCAATTTATCTTTACAAGATCTGTCCAACGATAGCACTTTTGTGACTGAAGCTTAAAAATTTTCGCATTTTCAACTTTTTTGCCTGCTGTCCAAGAACTGCGAAACCTATATGTTTCAATTCATCTCAATGAGAGCAATCACGCGGAATATTGGTTGAACCGGTACGATCACCCTGAGCAAAGTTATGGGATCTTTGCGCAAACGTCGTTGCTGTTTTGACACGGTCCCTAAATTTCAGTGTTTGCGATAAGGGACTCGCTGTTGGAGTTCTGCACGAGGATCGCGCTTCAATTCTCTCACAAATTGGTGTGTTTCTAAAGACTTCTTTTCTGTAAATAATTTTTTAAATATTGAGCTTTAATTCGACGCATGCAACAGCTGTTTATTTCTTACAATTAGTTGTTCTTTTGGCTCGAAATATGTGTTCGCTTTTATAATCTTTACATAACTACGATGATAAGTTTGCCGTGATATTCATCAATTGGTTAATTCCTGCAAGATTGTAGTGGACACGGCGGTGAGCTGGCTGGACGCGAGTGCCGCGGGCGGCCAATGGGCGCCAGTCTTTCTCTCCGTCCTCGAGCGGAGACTCCGGCCCAGCTCGGACAATATCGTCGCCAGTCGGATCGAGGGAAGAATCCTCTTCGAGATGGCCGTCTCACTCCTTGCTTCCGCCAGGTTACCGCTCTTTATTTTTGATATATAGCTTTTTTATATATTTTAAATGATCTTTTACACGCTTCGTGCTGTCATTTGGACTTGTCACAGCTAATTGCTCTTTCAAAGACAGCGAATATATAATTGACCTAATTTGAACTAGTAAGCTGTAATAGTTGCAGCGACTCGATGGTGGAGAGAGTGCTGGAGTGGCTGGCCCATCTCCCTCCTGGATTCTGCGCTGCCTCAGCCGGAGGATCCGAACTCGTCATCGCCCTCCTGCCATTCTTCGACACCAAACAGCAGCAATGTGTCAAGGTAGAACACTCTCTCTCTCTCTTTCTCTCACTGTCTCTTTCTCCCTCTTAATCGCTCTATCTTTTCTCTGACTCCATTTCTCACTTCGTGTTTTGTGCCTAGGGGGAAAAAGATACTGTCGATTTGACAGACCCACCCTGATTTTGGGCCTACACAAGGCCCTGTTTTTAAAGAACATTTGTTCAGAAGCAGCTAAACAACCGTGGTATCCGGATCCAATACCTCATTCCCTACCCTTATCTTCTGGGTCCTCGACAGTGGCTTTTATTCCCTGTTTGTGCTGTCTGCTTCTCTGTCATCTCTCATGCATGTTTTCCACCCTCTTTCACGTACTTCCCTTCTGCTTACTTGGCAATGCTCCCCACAACTCAATTCCTCTCCCTTTCATGTTTACCCTATTTGTCTGGTTGATAACAGAGATTGTTTTGATTTCTCGCAATCAGGGAACTGCTTCTCGTAGCTTTTGCTGACGCAAATAATTTATAAGCTCAAGAATGATAATAAAAATTTTTTTTGTATGTATCTTATTACTCATAATTAAGTTTCAATATGACTGCAATGTACGTGACATTGTGACTCCTCAGGTGCTCTCTCTCCACCTGGAAGCGCTGGAGTGGCGTTGTTGCCACTCCCCAACGACCTCCTTAGGCTCCGCCTCCACCGACGACCCCTTCCTCCTCGATGACAGCACCCCCACCAAGGCAGCACTTAGACTTGCAGCTTACTGGAGAACCCACGCGGATTGTGATCGCCTTCTGCTTTTTCCCATTTTTGAACGTTGGTATCTCTTTTCTTTTCTTTTTCTTTAACTATTGTGTTTAAGTGCTTATATAGTTATTTGGAAGAAATGAGAAATTAAGATTCTATTCTACTGAACAAAAAAAAGTAGTTAATTTAGACATGTCGTCAACGGATCTGGACGTCGTTCTTATGGAAGGAGTCATTCCATTGGCAGAGAAGCTGAGTCTCGCTCTTCAGGAGAGATTGCACTGCGAGGATGAAGAACAGAAACCGCCAGGTCTCTTCTAGTTGCTTCCTTCTTGTTTTTTTTTTAATATTTGTTTATTTTTTCCGAGAAGTTTCTACTTCTAAATGTCAGCAGATAGTAAAGTTGTGATAGCCATACAATACGGAACGTTGTTTTTTTTAGCCGAAGTAGGCAATCTGCCAGAATTTAAACGGCATCTTCTACAAGTTCTCGAGGTCTTCGCATTCGAGCTGAAGACGAGGAATGCAGCGGGAGAAGTTGTTAGGTAAGCTGCCATTGATGTAGTGAGATGTTCACTTTTGAAGCATTCGAAAGTTGGTAGAATGATTATTCAATTGTTTCTTCGGACATAACAGCATATCGGTGAAAGTTAGACAGGCGGAGATTCACAGAATATGTATGTGAGAGAAAGAACGGAAGAGAGAACCAAGAGCTAGGTGCTGGCTTCTTCGAACTTGCCAAAGATGTATATTCCTTTCCAGCCGACTTCTGCGTCCTTTCTGCGATGTCTACATGGAAGTGGCCGAGCTGCAGGACGTACTCGTTGGTGTTCTCCTCAAGGCAACGCAGCTTAATATTCAGACGACTATTGTCAGTTCGTGTTTTGTTTTTCTTTCCATCTCGTGCTCTCTCACTATATGTCGTTCTCTCTCTCTCTCTCTCTCTATCTCTCTGTCTCTGTTGTTTTTCTAATTCTATAAAAGACCAGATGACCTCTCTCTATTTCCAGGAATGCGGCCTGGTTGACTGGCAGCTGCACCATCTCGAGTTGTCCCTCCGCTCTGCCTCAGGCGACATCTGGACGTTTGTTGAGGACTCAGCAAGCAGATTCTTCCATCCCCTCCTCGCTCTTCTCGTTGTTGCCAGAGACATGCTCGAGGAGCCAGTCGGTAAGAAAATTCAACACTTCATTTCTTTCTTTTTTAATATCGCTCTCACTTCTTTTAAACTTTTCTCTGAATCTCTAACCCATCTCATACGCACACGTCATTATTCTTATACAAAATTGATTTTGTAGAGAAAAAAGAAAGATGTATGTTATATAGTAGTAATGCATCTGTTGGAGTGTAACATGGCGAGATGAAAGTGTGATAAGTACATCTGGCAGAGGAGCTGCGCCCCTACCACGCCCGCTTCGTGTCCCTCTCCTCTCGTCTGCTCGGCCTCTGTCTCGAATGGGCTGCCGCGCCCTCTTCCCTCTACCGCAACACTTCTCGCATCGCTGATCTCCTCGCAGTCTCACTCTCCACTCATCTCATGCTGCACATGGATACTGTCATTTGCTTTTTATTTAATATTTTATTACTTCGTCATGGGTGAAGTGTTGTAATGGGTGAAAGTAAAATATGTTTCCAGCAATGGGAAGTGCTGAGCGGTCTCTGGCCATCAGTCCTGGCTGCAACGGTTCGCGGAGGGTCGGCCCTCTTCGTCGCTCTGGCAGTCGACTTCCTGATGGAAAGAAGCATCTCGCGTAGGTGTTGCCTTGAGGCTTCTCGTCTTTCTATCGACCGCACAAGTGAAGCTGAAGATGGCACGAAATATGCTACACATCGTGAGCGTTTATTGTGTTTTATAAAAAAAAAAATTATTTCTAGGAAGCAGTAAGTGCTTAGAATAAAACGAAACGTAGATATTTATTTATTCATTTATACACCGTTAAAAGATGTGACAACATAATCAAGTGAAAATAATACCACGTAATTCTCTCACCACCAGTGCAGGCTAATGACATTAAGAAGTTGCATTATGAAATTTCTGATTAACTGTTGTCATAGCCAATGTCGATATTTTTGATTGTTTCGTATCAGTGAATGTGAAAGAAGCCCTCGACTGCGGCAGCGGCGCGTTGTCCGCGGGAGGCCGCCGCGCCATCGTTCATCCCGGCCTCGTGGTGCACACGATTCGACTGCTGGCGACGGCAGTCCATGGCCTCGGCGGCCTTTCTCCCAATCTTCTTTTTGCTGTCAAGCGACTCGCCAGCCAACTCAGGGCACTCGAGAGGAACAGCGACGAGGAACTTCAGGTAAGGACATTTGGATTCTGCTGTGAATAGAAAATCGTTTTCCAACTGAGCTGTGGACTTTTTGGTGCACTATCAAGGAATTGATTAAGTTTCTTTGAATGATGATCATCGCTAATCCCTTTGCCGATTTGACCACTGCTTTCTATAGTGGCTCCCCGAACTGTTCAACGTAGCCGATTCTCTCCTTCTCCACGGTTACGCTTGCCCCTCCTCAGCCATCCAAGAGGTTCTCTCGGCCTGCAACAGACTCATCGTGAGACAACCTCACTCGAGGCATCTTGCACGATTTGTTGCCTTCTTCAACTCGAGCCATGCCAATGAGGACATCAAGGCTAGTTCAGACTTCGACACTTGCAGACAGCAAGTAGAATATATCTCGTATTTGGGAATTTCACTGTATTTTTGTTACATTAATGAAATCTTTGTGATTTATTTTGATTGAAAAGAGCAAACTTAAGATGGCAGTGCTGAGCGAGCTGGAGGCATTGCTTTCGAGGGAAGCGGCAGCTCCGACGGAGAGCCTCGTCTTCCCTCAAATGGTCGTGGCAGATGGTGACGGCTGCGAGGATGACGAGTCTCCGAGCTATGCCGGAGATGCTCCCGCTTCTGTCAAAGGAAGGGGACTGGTCAGCTGCCGAACATTCATTTTCTTTCTGTATAGAGTATTCAATTAAGAAAACGTAATTAAAATGGAGTGTCGCAGGAAATTCGCTCTATCCATGCACACCATGAGCATTATTTTATTGTAAAATGCCCCTATATCTTCTTTGGATTTGCATGAAGTAGTGAATGCATTCGTTGCAGGGTTCGTCGTCGGCCGTCACTCGCTTCCGTCGTCTCTTCCAGCGAGAAGCAGCAGCTGGCGCCATCCGCGCCCCTTCCTTCTCTGCCGCGTCCTCCTCGAATCCGTCTGCGCCCGTGCGGACGCTGAGTGCTTCGCTGGACGCGGCGGCCGCCTTCTCTCTCGACACGAAGAACGGCGTCCGCGCCGTGGATGGAGTCGCCATTTCTGCGTGGATTCGTCATGATCACGCTCCGAGAGTCAGTTCATTTCGTTTTTTCCCAAGATACCCTATCAAATTAGTTGTGTATTGCAAATACGTGGAAATATCGATATAGCTGTATTTATTTTTTTACATTATTTGGTCACGGATATGACAAGAGCGTTAAAGTTGTAGAATGAAGAGGAGATTGGGGGGAAGGTTGTCATTCTGTGCCGCTGAAGATGGAAGGCTGAGGGAAGTCATTGCTCGTGACGGGGTTTGGCTCACTCGCAAATCCAGACCACCTAGGGAATAGACTGCCGAATCCGGGCTGAGGTTGTTGAGCTGCCCAAAGCGAAGAGGAAGGGGACGGGATAGCACCAAAGCCCCCCCCCCCTCGCCTCCCCAGGGGCTGCTCCAGGCACTGGCCACTGGGGCACCCGAGGCAGAAGGGCTCGGGAAGGCACTCCAAGAGCTGCTGCCTCCAGGAGAGCTCCACGCTGTTCCCCAGCTGCTTCCCGGTTGCGGGGCTGTCCAAGAGACAGTGGGCTGAATTGCTAGATAGAAAGATTGCACTTGAAAGAAATATTAATTAGTCAGAGGAATAGTTATGTTAAGGCTGAACTTACGACATCTCAGTAGGAAGAACGAATCGCGTGAGACCAGAAACAAGGTCTTGTTGTGCTGCACTGTATAGAACCTGAATGATCTATAATGCACTCCCGTAGTTTGCGAAAGGGAGAGAATGTGTTAGAGAAGGAATGGAGACAGTGAAAGAGAGAGAGAGAGAGGTGATAGAGAATTGGATAGGGAGATCAAAAGAAGAGGAAGGAGGCTTCCATGTTTTGTTACAATTGCTTGCATGCAGTTGTTAAGTCTTAATCAGGAGGAACAGCACATTTGAAGTGATTGACTGCCGTGCTTGAAGGCTAGAAGAAGAGAGATGAGGAAATGAAGAAGAGTGCGGTTGACGGGAGTGTGGGAGACAGCGAGAAAGACTTCTTATAAACAGGGCTGGTGTTCTGACTTGTTCGAGGGTGTTTAGAGTGTTTTTGAATGCGCAACTCCAATGACATCATACTCTATTCAGTAACATTGTGGAATGAACAATCCCCACCAAAAGCTAATATCGTTAAATTCTTTTTTTTTCAATAGCCAATCCAATGCCTTCGGAAAGGTTTTTTTAAAATAATAATTTCTAATTTCTCTATACAATACTTTGCTTTTGGAAGTTTTTTTTTATTTTTATAATTAACACTTTAAGAATGAGGCAAAGATGTTGCACGTCTTCTCGTTGACATGCGAGCCGATAACCGCGACGCTGACCATGCACACGCGTCGCGGTCAGCTTCAGCTCACGATTCATGCTGGAGACAAGCAGATAATGCGGTAGGAGTTTACCAGTAAACTTGTAGCAGTTGGCATTAATACCGTGTTTGATAGCTTTAAAACATAATGGAGTGTTAGATAATTGTGGATAGAAGGAGAAGATTCGGTTTTTGTTAAGAAGCAAAGTTGGGCGACAGCTCTGCGTGAGCCCGTCAAGCAGCTGGCATCATCTCGTATTTGGAATTCGTCTCTCTCCCTCTGGTGTTCTGCGGGTCCAGATTGGAGTGGACGAAGCACTCAAGGAGATTGATGCTGTTATTCTGGTATGATCATTGGGGGGTTTTTTTTTTAAAGAAAATACTATTGTTTTAATATAATATACAATGTAAAATAACTAAAAAGTAATTTAGGAGCGTCTTCCATCAGACGCGCCCTCTGCTTCTCTTTCCATTCACTTTGGCGCCATCTCTCGTCGTCTGCAACCTCACTACTTTCTTTCCTCATTCTTCGGATTTCGAGGTTTACATAGGAATTTTTCCTTCTATAAATGTCTTTCCGAAGGAAAACAAGTTTGTGATACTCAATCTTGACTAATTTAAACATTAAACTGTTTCCAGGACTCTTGACTCACGCTCATTCTCTTGTCTTGGCAGCACTTGGTCCACAGCTCTCGTCATTGGCTGAAACCAAGTTTGTTACTTCCACAACTTTTTTTTATTACCGTTGATCCTTTAGCGATCACTATTATCGGTATCGAGCCATTTGGTGCGAGTACTACTGAATGCAAATATTTTGATCAGATGTGTTATTCTCTGTGTCATGCGCACGAACAGCTCCCTTGGCTATTTTACCACCACAAGACAAATAAAAAGATGATTGAGCATGCTTTCTGAAATGATTGTGACCGTCTTGCAGAGTGGAGCATCTCTCGCCATGCATGGGATGGGCTTTCTCCAGTGGAGGAGTGACGTCTTCACTCAGACCTTCGGTTGAGATGGCCATTGCAGACACTGACCGCATCCTTTTGAGGCTGCAGGTGCGACAGATTCGGATATATAGAGGAGAGGGAGAGAGAAAGCGATAGAGAGATACTGGTGGAAAGAGAAGCGAGAGCTAGTTGCTGTTTCCGCCAATCCATGATATTAAAAAGCATGGGTTCTGGAGAAACAAATTGTAGAATGTGTTCAAATTCACTTTTGGGGACATTTTTCTGTTAGTTTATATCTGTTAAATGGTGTGCCCTGTCGAAGTAGGTGTTGAAGGTTGTGGAAATAATAGAAATGAAAGTATAATCAAATACTTTGACGTTTTTTTTTTCTTATTAAGCGCCAGCAAGCCTTCGTTGTGCGTGCTTCGTCTGCCTTCGCCTTCGGTGCATGCGAGCAGCCGGCTGATGTGGATGCTGCACCAGGCATCGCCTCCGCTCTCTCCATTTCACTTCTCGCGGTTTGCTCTCTCTCTCTCTCTATCTCTCTCTCTCTCTCTCTCTCCCTCTCTCTCGCTCTCTTTCTCCCATTCTTATATTCCTGCTTATTTTCTTATTTAATTTATAAGCAATTTCTTTCTTGTTTCATTTCATTCCATATCCTCCAGGAGAATGAAAATCTTGCAGGACGAGCAAATAGCCTGGCGTAGTCTGCTAGTCCGCGCGCCCTCTCGCTCTCTCTACTCTGCTCTCTCTCCTCTCGGCTCTCTCAAGCTTTTGCTTCTGCTCTTCGCTAAGGTTAAGACACTTTATTTTTATTTTACTTTTTTTGTTGTTGAAAATAGTTATATTTTTGTTGAAAATAGCTATATTTAGAAGTAGTAAACACCCTGAGCTAAAGAGTAATGTCTGCACCTTGATAGACTGTAAATGACAGCCTGCCGGGCCCGGCACAAAGGACCGCTCTGCGCATGTTGTTGAGGGCGTCCAGACTTCCACTCTGGACAGCCTCCGATCGCTCGCAACTTCGTTTGGAAGCCTCTCTCTCCCGCATTCTCACTTCTTCTCTGGCTGTCCTCAACCGAGCAATGATTGATGTATGCTTTCTCTTTTTGCAGATAATGATTGGTTTTATTTTTGCAGCTTTCAGATAATCTATTTGTAACCTTGATAATTTCAAATAAGTTCATTTACGTGTTCCAGACTATCCTCGATCATTGCATTGCGAGAGGAGATGGAGAAGTGAAGGATTACGAGAGCAGAGAAGAAGTGGATGGCAAGGGAGACGAGGGGATGTCGATGGAGCCAGCCGCGCCATTCAAGAAGATTCTCGAGACAGATGAAAGAAGTAATGACGTCATTCGTGATGCCAAGCTTCTGGTTAGTGGGGCTAAAGTTCTCTTGTTTCACTATAAATGAAAAAGTAGTCTTAAATAAAAAGTCGTGACATTACGATGTTTTAAAAGTTAAAAAGCCTGTACATATATTATTGACATCTTATTGATTCCTATTTTGAAATATGTTGAATGAGTAAACAACAGAAAAGATTAAGTATAATAATTAGTTTAGTTGTGGGTGTCGTGCTGCTCTGAGTTGTGGACGGGCGGGAGAAGACGCGAGTCTGCCTGGAGACATCTCATCTCCGTCCTGGCTGGCCTGGTAGACGAGTCCCTCTCAGCTGCCGCTGACTTCAATCGATTCCAACTAAGCAGCGCCGACGCTCTCCGAAGGATTGTTCACGTGCGTCTTCAGTTTTTTGGCTCGTCTTTCCTACTTTAGACCTATAGTTTGTTAAGTTCCTTCGTGAATTGGAGAGCAGTTATTTCTTTTTAGGTTTGTCTGAAGCTGAGTTCGATTTCTCCGTCTGGGTGGGCTCTAGGA
The DNA here is from genome assembly GCA_945643635.1 of Allodiplogaster sudhausi. NCBI lineage: Eukaryota > Metazoa > Nematoda > Chromadorea > Rhabditida > Diplogasteridae > Allodiplogaster > Allodiplogaster sudhausi. The sequence continues at coordinate 1,555,401 of CALZFC010000080.1, forward strand.
AGCAATGAAGAAGTACATTTGGATTTATTATAAATGAAGTTATTAGATGTCTATTCTGCCTGATCTGTTATCTGTTTTTTTCTCAGTATCTCTCCTATCCTTCTCTCTCTCTCTCTCTCTCTCTCTCTCTCTCTCTCTCGTTCTCACTATGTCTCCCTCTTCGAGGCTTCTCTCACCGTCCGCTCTCTTCTGATGCTGCTATCGAGTCTGCTGGGCGAGCCCGCTCGTTACGAGGCAGTCCTTCTGCTCTGGCACCTCGTTTTCCTCTCTCACCCCGCCTCTGCTTCCTTCATCAATCAATCCATCATCGGCCACAATCACTGGCTCAAAATTGGTGTGTGCATACTCTTTACGATTATCAATAAAGTCTTCAATGAGGGCAATTTAATTTTCTTGTACGAAAGCTGCCAAAAATGTTAGATATTTAGTTATTTTCTAATCTAGTTTTATAACAAATCAAGAGAATAAGTTGTGTCTTATATAATGCTTGGGTTACGCCTTGTTTTATGCGGTTCGAATTTTTCATGAGAATGCAATTATGTTAACGAAGAAAGTTGCAGAAGTTCTTCAAGAAGGAAACGAAGGAGAAGTGACTGGAGATTCAGCACTGAGCTTGCTGCTGCAACGCTATATTAAGGTGTTCGGGAGAGGTCAGTGTCCAGAGGCGTTTAGTAATTTTTTTATAATTTGCATTTTATTTAGATAAAGTTGTTTTCACTTACAATCTGTCTCTTTTTGATCGTCGTTCAACTCCATTTAGAAGTTTAAAACCTTTATTTTTCGAAAATAGTCGCTGCATTAGACTATTGGGCGTTCATAAAAATGAAACATAAAACGTACTCGTTCTTTAGCAGAGCTGCGTGCAAGATGGTCAGAAGATGTCTTGTCACTCTTTGACATTCGCCGAGAGTACGACGAGCGCATGGTGGATTTGGAAGGTTCGGAGGAGCACCGTGAGTCCGTTGGGTCAGCAGATTTGGCTGCTCAGACGGGAGGCGAGCTTCCTGATTTGGTCAGTGTTCTTTCTTATTGCAAAATGTTTTAGTTTTTTTTTTAAATATGCTTTAATTTAATCAATCAATAATTTGCAAAAAAATCTTTTACTTACTTATGCAGTATGTGCATATTGCTATCTGAAAGATGGATTTTCCTTTCCTTCAGCTTAGCGATCTAAATTTGCCTCGAGGCAAGAGTAACACGAACATCAGCGGAGTGAGTGGAAACGGGAGTGGCAGAAACTCAAGCGAGAAGACAACTGCAGCCAGCGATGGCAGCGAGCAGGCTGAGTGGGTCGTGGCACTCAGAGCGGGTCAGATTATTCCGTATTCCTGTCAACTCTTTCATTTTAGAACGAAATCTTTTCCTTGATTCTATTAGCAAGATCTTTGCAACGAAATAGATTTCTGGTGTAGCAATTAAATTAATTAGATGGACTTACGTGTCCGAAGAGAAATGGTTTGTATAATGATTAGTAACTCTATGATGAACACCTTGCAGGAGTTATGCAGCAGATGGCAGTTCTGCTGCAGAACTGCCCGGACGGCCTTCTACAATGCCTCGTCCACGACGCGCTCTCTTGGCAGGCCATCATTGTCTTGCTCACTCGGCAGAAGGAACAGCGAATCAGGGATGCCGCCATGGCGATGCTCGAGAAGTTTCTGGTTAATACTCATCTCTTTTTTTACAATTGCTTTACCAGGAATTATGAAGTCAATCATTAACGTGGTGCATGTCCTTTTTTCAGCTCCGCGTCCCTCTCTTCACGAAGATGAACTTCATCCAATGCCACGGCTTCCCAATGCTGGCCTCACAACTCCGAGGTGGAACTGTCTCTGCGAATATGGCTGATTCGCTCTTTGGCATTATGTGTGGAGAGACCGTCCGGCTAGGAGATGGGTAAGTGTACATCAGAGGAAAAGTACTGTCGATTTGAGAAACCCAACCGGATTTTGGGGCTCCCCAATCCTGCCCCACCATATTTTTGAGTAACATTTTACCACAAACAGCAAACCCACCCTGGTTTCCGTACCCAATACCTCCTTCTCCACCTTAATATTCTGGATCCTCAGCAGTGGCTTTTATTCTTTTATTCCAGACTCTGCATCTTCGACGTCTTGTTTTTGAATACGCATTATTTTGAACATATGCTTAAAGCATAGAAGGTCCAAAAAGATAAGGGTGCTGTTTAGGCATGCTAAAGATCTTACATGTATTAATTTTTTTCTCAGACTTGACGAGAGCCACGTCGCTGCACTGCAAGTGGACCGCATAAGTTGTGGCTGCCTCCAGGCAATCTTCGTTCTATTCCTCGAGGCAATACCCGACATCTCACTCTTCTGGAACATCACCAACGCTCTCATTAAGATATTCGAGGTTAGCATCTACGGGGAGAGAACCATCCACAAAGCGATTTTTTGCTGCCAAGTATATTTTCATCCTTCATTATATTCTGAATGTATACTGAATGTTGAGAACTGGTTTAGCGAATGATGTTCCAGGTGAGTTCCCAGCTGCAAGCAGCGATGGCCGATTCCAAACTTGGTGACGTCATGGTGAACGCCCTCCAGCGAATCGCACGTCTGCCTCCATCGTAAGTTTTCATAATAATGCTTTATTTAACTTCTCTCTATCTCTTGCTGTCTCTCATTTTCTCCTTCATTTACTGATATTTCTCGTTGTCTCTGTTTTCTATTCTGTCTCCGATCTCTTAATATTTAGTTGCATTTGTTCGATATTCCCGCGAAGTTCGTTGTCAGTTTAAAAGCGTTTCCCTTTAAGTTCAACCGACATCTACTCGGCTTCGGGCGACATCACCTGTCCACAACTGGAATGCTGGATCAACTTTGCTCAGCGAATTGTTATCACATCTGTTCCGTTCAAGTTAGAAGTCTCCTTATTCTCTATTTATAAATGTGTTTTTAAACTTTAATTTTCGATTATTAACAGCGAACAGATGTTGTTTATCTTAAAGCAGAGAAAATATAATCATTCTTATTCTAAATATTTGAATTGAGCGACTTCCGCATGAACGCGATGTGTGAGCGATTCGTGTGGCTTCTGTCGATGGCTGACTGGCACGCTGCTGCTGCAGCTTCGGCAGCCGCGACGCATCACGAATCGGAAGCGTCGCGGTCGAGCGCGTTGCGTGGCCACTTCATAGTGCGCGCCCAAGTATGCAAAGTACTGCACTGCTGGATGGAGTCGATGAGGACGGTCTTCTCGAATGAAGGAAGGAGTGCCTCTGCTGCGAGCAGTGTCGACTCCCTGGGTTTCTTTTCTTTTAAACAGGGAATATTATGATTTATCTTCGAGGCATTTCCCTTTTTCACAAGATAACTACCGAGACAAGATGGACATACTTATTAATTGAAGTGTATATACAGAAGCATCAATACGAGAGAAATTCTTTTTCATTCGGTTTACTTGGAACCTTTCGTAGCCAAATGATGTATACTGTTTCCGTAAGCACTTTGAATGAATCTTCGTGGGTGCGCAGAAGGTGTTAAAACAATGGTATATCTAAATTTAAGTTCTGTTTGTTTGTTTTGAGAGTAATTAAGAAGAATCCTTCAGGTTCGGTGCAGTCCTCGCCCACGGAAGAGTACGACTTCTGCGAGGATCTCTTCACTGCAGAGAGGGCTCATCTTGTAGATGGCACGTCGCCAGTCGCTGCCTTCGTCGCCGGCTCATTCGCCAATCTCAGAGAACGCATCGCACACATCGGGCCAGGTTTCACTCTTGCTTCTCTCTCTCTCTCTCTCTCTCGTCTCTCGTCTCCTCTCTCTCTCTCTCTCTCTCTCTCTCGTCTCTCGTCTCTCTTCTCTCTCTCTCTCTTCTCTCTCCTCTCTCTTCTCTCTCTGGCCTTGTTCCATCCTTTTCTTTTGAGTGTCTCGAAGCTCTCTCCGCTGCGAGTACCGCCGCCGCGAGGGCGCCGCGCCCTTGGCAACCCTCGAGGCCCTCGAGAAGCGGATACTGTTCTGTTTGCAACAGGCGTGCGCCCTCTTCTCCGTCCATCCCCAGACGGCCAAAGTTTCTGAAGAGGAGAACAATCTCTTCCACTTCACGCTCTACTTTATGCTGTCTTCTTGGGGCAGAGCGAACAAGGTTTCTGATGTACTAAAAATATGGAGAAAGAAGAAAATGAATACATTGCTATGAATGCAATATTTCTGCTGAAGATGTAAATGCTTTCAAGCTCATTAAAATTTTGTAACAAACTAGGTAATATCCATTTGGTGTTGAGAAGATTGGCGAGTCTGTCTGGCTGCGCTTGGTGTCGTGTTGCCGTGAGAAAGTGGGCGTGTTCCTTGCTCAGCTCGTCGCTTTCATTCTCTTCCCTGCTCAGACCAAACTCGCCGACAGCATTGTCAGTACATTTAGTTTGTTAAATAGGGTGTTAACCGAAATCATTCTTGAAATATTCACATTACAGCGTTTATGAAGGCGTAGCTAAATCTTAGAATACCGTATCCCTTGTTTCAGCGACGGCGCGGCGGCTCTCCTTGCTGGCTGGATCTTCCAGTGGATGAGGAGTGGGCAGATGAGAGAAGGGCACAACTTGTCAAAGCCCTCTCCCATGAGCTTCTCTTCAAGGAAAATCTATGCCAACTTCTCAATGTCAATCTGGTACGTGGTGTTTCCTTTATACATGTATATTTTTGTATGAAAGACTAATTCTATTACTTATATGCTTCTTCTACCTTTTAACCTTTAGAATCACTTTTTAAAGGAAAGTTGAAAATGTTACATATTATTGTTGATTTTTCCTATGATTGTAAACTGAAGATGCCCTTGCAGGACTACGAGTGCGCACTGTGCCTGGGCATCTACGAACTGGCCCTTCTCTCTCCTCCGCTGTCTTCCGACGTGGAGAAGGACGTGGCCAAGATGCTTCTATTCCTCAGAAGCACAAAAGTCGGCTCTCCCCTTGGACAACTATCACCTGGTTCGCGCACTTTTAATCATCTTTATAAGCAACTGGAATCAGACCGTGGTTCTGGCAGAGAGCTGAAAATGAAGGTTCATACGAAATGCGATTGCAGAGGCGCTGAACAATATGTCGACGGACGAAGTTCTGACGATGCACTCGTACTCGCAGCACAGGAAGGCAGTGCTGAAGCAGATGCGGAGCAAGCTGCAGGCCATCCTCGACGAGGAATTAAAAGCTTGTGGGGGCTTGGAGGATGTCAGCAAGTTTATCAACTTACATTATTTATTTTGTAGTATGAATATTTCTAATGATGCAAATTTTATTTAAGACACATGTTCACCACACTCTAGGGAATAAGTGCTTGTAGGTAGCAATGGCGACGACGTGTGAGATTGTGGAGGAGCTTGGCACTCCAAGAAGAATGATGCTCGACCTGACCAAGGAGAATCTTCTCCAGCTAATCCAAGCAGAGGACGCGCTCGATCAGATTACTGTATGCTCTTTGCTATGGTTTTTTTTATATTTTCGCTTTGTCTTTTGTTCGTTAATTTCTGTCACGAATTCTTCTATTATTATCGATTTCATCTTATATTGAACCTAAAGTAATAATTGTTGCAGCGCGAGCTGTGCCACCCAGAAGGCGCTGGCTTCAGCAGCCGAGTCTGGCCGAGGGGAGAAGCAGTGGATCCGACGGAAGGGCCGTACCGGGAGAGGAGGAGACTCACCCCCGCCTACTACAACATTGAACCGAGGTTCTTCGAGGACGGCGTCAGAGAACTAGTCGCTGCGAATGTAGAGGAGCATCCGCTGGAACATCTTCTGGTCTGCCGCCTCCCCCCCCCTCAAAACGTTCTTAATCGTTGAATTGAGCGTGGCGAGCGAGTGGACGGCGGGCAGCGGGGACGAGTGATCGGTTTAGGGGTCGAGTTGTACTTGGATGCTACCGTACTCAGAGGCACATTCGAGTGCAGTGGAGAGCTGCTTCTCGCCGAGAATTCCATGCACTTCTCGGGAGACAGGGCGAGGAGCACGCAGGTCCTTGAGATTCTCTCATTTCTCTTTCTTATTGCAGACTCTGATCTCTCTCTCTCTCTCTCTTTCTCTCTCTGCCTCTTCCATTATCTTTTTCTCTTTTGTTCCTTATTCCCGAATCTATATCTACGCTATCTCTTTCTATTTAACACTACTTTTCATGTTTTACTCATTCTGCCTCTGCTCTCCCCGCTCTCGTTACCTCTCCATCTCTTTCTCTTGGTTGCAGAAGGGCAGCGACTGCCCGACTATCACTCTCAGCTGGCGCTTTGACCAAATCGTAGAGATCCACATGAGGAATCACCTGCTGAAGGATGTTGCGATTGAGATCTTCCTAGTCAACGGAGACACTTACCTCATCGTCTTTCCCACCACCGAAGTAGGTCTTACGTTTGAGTTTTGTATATTATTCCCTTTACTCTGGTGCGGCTGTATATTTATCAATTTTCTATATATTTCAAATGTAAATATATGATTACAGAAACGTGCTCAACTGAAGCAGTTTCTTCTTGACAAGAAGCTGCCGTTCTTCTCCACTCCGGTTGAACAGCAACAACAGGCAGCAATGCTGGCGTGGAGGCACGGCGCCCTCAGCAACTTTGACTACCTCATGCAGCTCAACAAAGCAAGATTTATTCTCTTCTTTTATATTAAAAAAAACTCAATGTGGAATTTGAATTTGAGATTGCAATAATTTCTTATTCCTGTTTGCAGTTTGCCGGTCGCTCCTTCAACGATCTCATGCAGTATCCCGTCTTCCCTTTCATTCTCGCAGACTATCGCTCAGCAGTTCTCGACCTGACAAAGACAGCCTCTTTCCGGTCAGAATTGTGAATTGTGGGATTGTTTGAAAAGGAATGCTCAAAGGGCTCTCACGAAGTTATCCTAGATACAACTTCCAGTTCGGACCAAAAAGTTCCACATGAAAATCACTTACTTGATGATTGCTGTTTACTTTTTTAGTAGCTGCATTGATTTTTTTAAGTTTTTTTTTCCAATAGCTCTCTCATGGTTACTTTGGGCTCGGTTAGACAGAGTGACAACTTGTCAAATAGATGAAGATGCTTGAGGGGCCAAAATTGTCTTCTTATTGTATTGTTTCTTTCTCTCTTTCAGATGCTTTTCTCGTCCAATGGCCGTGCAAGACGTTCGAATGGAAGAGCACTACGCTGCGAACTACGCTTGTCTCGAGGCAGAGTGCTCCAAGACTCGCGTCAAAGTGTCAGTCTTTATTTTAAGCAATTTCTTATTCTTGCTTCTCTGATAAGAAATTCTTACTATTTATTTTGTACGGAAGTATTTAGTGTTAATTGCGAAATAAAGACGCAGTGTTGTCAAAGTAAAAGTAAATGTGCGATAGACTTTATATTCAGTGGCCCTCTTCACTTTGGCCCCTACCACTACGGCAGTCACTACTCGAACAGCGGAATCGTCGTGCACTACCTTGTCCGTCTGCCGCCTTTCACTCAAATTGCACTCGAATATCAGGTTAACCATTTTGTACCTCCCTTCAGTTTTCACTTCACATTTCGGCTCCTAACTTTATCCCATTACTTTCTTTTAACAATTCGCCTACAACTTAGGATAACAACTTCGATATACCGGATCGACTCTTCAACTCAATCGAAGCGACCTGGAGGCTGGCGAGTAGCGAGTCCACAACGGACTTCAAGGTTTCTTGCGTAGAATATCGTATGCCGTTTAAGTTTTATTTTTCTGTCATCATTATCTATCTGTATTCTTTTCAGCCGTTTAATAGGAAAGTAATTGATGAATTTAAGGAGCTGATTCCCGAGTTCTTCTTCATGCACGAGTTCCTGACGAATCGGCAGCGCCTGGAGATGGGAGTTCGACAGGGCGGGGAGAAGGTCGGCGATGTCAAGCTGCCCGTCTGGGTGCCTCCCAACAATGTCAGCACTCGCTACATTCTAAAGAGAATACGTATTAAACAATTGTATCTTCTTTTTAAACCATTATAGTATGCTTTTAAGCCTCGCCTCTTCGTGTTGATCCATCGGCAAGCCCTGGAGTCGTCGTACGTCACAAGCAACATCCACCACTGGATCGATCTCATCTTCGGCCAGAAGCAACAAGGGCCCGCTGCTCTCAAAGCACTCAATGTCTTCCATCCAGCGGTTTGTCTTTCTTTTTATGTCTTTTTATTGCATGATAGAAGAGATCTTTTTTATCTAATTCCCAGTTGTCTGTTTTGTAGACTTACGTGGGCCGGTTGGATGCGGACGAGTTGGCGGATGAGCTCTCCCAGTCTGCACTCAGAACTATGGTCCGCAGCTATGGACAGATGCCCATTCAGCTCATGACGGTACCGACTTTCACGATTTCAGTTCCTTTAATTGGTCGTTCAAGAGTGATTAGGCAATTTGTAAATTTATCCCTTCTCTAAACAGGTCCCTCATCAGCCCCACCTCGGGGGCATTCGAAGACCAGATGTCGCCTGTGATTGCAGCCCTCTGCCGACCGTTCTTGGATTACGGTACAATTCTTTCTGTTAACATTGATACATTAAATACAGTTAGTCAAAAGGAATAAATGCGTGAACGTGGTCTAAAATATGGAAGATTTGGCTACGAGAGAAAGGAAGAGAGCAAGCGAAGGGTAGTTAGAGAGAAAAGAGTGAAAGATAGTATTTAATGTTGATAATTGAGATGGGGCGACTACGTGGGCTCACCGGAAGTGGATGCGTCGCAGCTCCAAGTGGTCCTCTCCTCTCCCCGAGTCACTCGCATTCAACAACTCGCTGACGGAGTTGCTCTCGGTCTTCCAGATGGAAATATTCTGATGTCGCCAAACAATCTCGCGGATCAGCAAGGTTTTTGCTCACTTTTCTTATTCTGGTTTATGTTTGTTTCATTTGGCCAAAACCATAGCCTTCAGTGCTTCAGGTTATTCTTTTAAGAGTAACCATTATAAATGATTTTTGCCGATTAGAATAAGAATTGACGAATGATTGCTTTCAGAGGCCGCAACCCGAACGGGCCGTGGTTCCTCAGAGTGCCTCTGGCTCCTCAGCTGGTCCTTCCACGATGCCGTCGTGCGGATTCGACCACTCCGACCCCAGCTGAGACCATGGATTAATTGCATCCATCTGGGAGCAGAGGAGAACCAAGTCAGGGTAGGTATTCAGGATATCATTCAAGTTATGGACTAACATTGGTGGTAAAAAGGGGGTATTTGATTAATCATCGTGGAAATTTGAAAAGCATTCCTTTTCATATCGTTTCCTCTTCGGAATGTATCATGTATTTATTTTTCGTTTATTTATTTCAGATGGCAGAATTCTCTGCAGCTCACAACCTGATCTTCGTTGCTCTGACTGGAGGAGTCATCAAAGTTTTTGAGATCGGTCTCGAAAGCTCTGTCAGTATTTTTTCGTTGCTAAGTTTTACTCTGTTCTGTGTATAAAAGAGATGGTAAAATCTTGTTCCGTATAAAGGCGTCAAATCTCACTGGATACTTATTGTTAGTGAAAAGATGAAAACTTTATAATACAGATGAAAACTATTGTAATTTTATAAGTAGGCAATGCGAATAGCATGAGAAGTAAGAGGCAGGATAGGATGATGGAATTAGCCTCTTATGATTTCCTAGTTGCTGTCTTACATTCAGCCCAAAAAGGTGATATTGTCATTGTTGAGGGCGAGATCCGCCGCCTGAATGCTCGCTCTGAACTGCTCGCCCACCAGCAGACCGCCACTGCTCTCGTCATCTGCGATGAGTTCTGCATCGCATTCACCGCCTGCTCGGCCGGCAAGGCGGTCTTGTGGGACACGAATCGGTCAATTTCTCTATCTCTCTACACTCTCTTTCTTCTTATCTCTCTCCTCTTTAGAATGTCTTCTTATATCTGTTTTGTAGCCTCTCATACGTACGAACGCTCTGCTCTGATGGCGGTGCAGTCACGGCCGCAGCCATTTCAAAGACATCCGGTGATGTTGCGATTGTTACCCAGGTTGGTAGAAGAGAGAGAGAGAGAGAGAGAGAGAGAGAGTGAGAGAGAGAGATAGTGAGAGAGTAGAGACACAGTGACGAATAAAGAGGACAGAGATAGAGAGGAAAAGGGAGTATGTAACGAGGAATTCGTGAGATGGCTGAGTGTTGTGACTGCAGAGGCTGGAGTCGACGGGGAGCGTTGTCCGTCTGTTCACTTTGAATGGCGAGAGCATCGGGACGATTCAGACGGAAGTTACTGTCACTGCCATTGCTATGACCAACCAGCCGGAGGGCACTGCTGTCAATGCTGTCGCGCTCGCACTCGCAGATGGACATATCAGGTTGGAGGAAGAAGGGAGAGAGAGAGAGAGAGAGAGAGAGGAGAGAGAGAGAGAGATAATAATGATAGTCGAAAGCATAGAGATATATGGAAAGTATATCATGTAGCATATTTCTTTCTCTTGCATGTAAGAAGGTATGCTTTACCTCTTGAAGGGGTTATATAGTTCAAAAACATCCTAGATTATTATCAAGTGTGAAGCAATGTGAAGCAATTCAACTGAGCTTGTTTGTTCTAGACTGGTGGAGATGTGGTGCCTGACGACAATTCGAGATATCTTCCAGCCAGCTTACTCTGAAGCTATTATCAGGTAAAATACTTACAAAAGAACACACAAGCTTCAACAACAATAGTAAGGCGATAAATGAATTAGCTATAATGGTTTACAGTGTGGAATTCGCTGCGGGGGGCCGCAAGTTATTCGCTGCCTTGAGTTCTGGTCGAGTTCTCTGCTGGCAGAACGTATCTTCAATGCACAGAGGAAGGACTGCTGCATTCCAAGTCATAGATCCCTTTGTCTGATCCTCCCCCCAGTCCATTTTATATTTTATATTATTTGTTAATTGGGAAGAGTTGATGCTCTCTATACAGGTAAAGCAACATACCATATATTTCTTATTTTGAGTAGAATCAAAATGAAGCTTAGAAGTTTGGAATTGATAGAACTTTTAGTAGAACTTGCTATAATAGCGCTTTGACAGCTTGAACACTTACTCCTAACTAGTTGACTACTTACATATCGGCCACACAGTTGCATCTAGTCCCTGTTTTCCGTTTCCTCTGGTTACGTTTCTTGCGGGCCAACTGTCTGTACCTAGAGAGTTGTTATTTGTTGTATCACTAATCATCCATAACATTGAAGTAGTATTGCCAGCTGCATAGGCTATGGAAGACTGGATGCGAATAGAAGCGGGAAGAAGAGTTTGCCAATCGGGAGGATAGGCACTGCGTATTGCTTGCTTTCACTATATCAAACCATGTCATTCAGTTCACTCACACTTCTTCAAATACATTCTCTGTTATCCTCATTCTTTTCCTTGAAATTGTTGATAAATTCTGAACGTGGAGGCTGTACGCGGAGATATCGTCGTTGAATCTATTGCACACAAAAAAAGAATCCAAACCGTTTGGAGCAGGAGGAGGACTAAGCTTCAGGCGAACAAAAAAAAGGAGAAAAAGCTTATGTTTAGCACCCTTCATAATGGTAACAACAAGATGAACTGACATGCCGGCATGCTTGGTGAATTGTTAGCGCCATCATCATTAAATTGCGAATTGTGATGTTTAACATCGACATTTTTGATTCTTCTTAAAAGATATTCAAGATGTCACTAAAATTCTTCGGCTTGAACTTCACCTTGTCAAGTTTATAATGTTGTGGAATTGTTAATTTTACTCTTGTAGAAGCCATGAAGTCATGTCAGATGTTCGCGGTTTCACCTCGGACTGTTTTGCGAGGTCTGTTTATCTTCAGAACTGAAGCTTGCTTAAGATATCCTTATACTCGTTGCAAATATCCAATACATTGAAAAATCGCAGATAATGAATGGCGACAATATCATTCAGCCTTTCGGCATCAAAGACTGGTAGCTGCTCCGCGTGTACCAGCTTTGTACAACTCACGATGTCCTTCTTCGACTGCCGCCCCCTCACAGACCATTCCGGCTCCCCCATCAAATGGCCGGATCGACAATCCGAGTTTACCGACAAAAGAAACGCTTCTTCGGGTTGACTGGATGCTCGAACACATTGTTAGTCCTGTCTACACTCCTGAATACTGCATAGATTGCTAACAAACAATGAGGAGAATGTCTTGACAAGCGCTGAGAACCATTTCTTCTTTTTATTTGTGTGGTACAGCTGAAAAAAGTGGAAAGGAAAGCCGCTATCTTCACAGGGCTGTCAGCACTGTCCATAATTTTTTAAACTATTATCCTTTATCTTTCCTTCAAAGTCTTATGCTTTCAGTTACCTGGATTTATGAAGTCCCTGATGACGCCTTTCCTCGATATGGCGCTAGACGATCTACAGTTCGAGGATAAACTCTTCAACTACCGCCTCAGGCAGTCTCTATTTTCGTGTTGTCTGATGAAGTATGTTAATGGAGAACATTGTAATTTTCGTGACGTGGAAGAGAAGAGTGACTTTGGTTGTTTAGCACGAAGGAGCAACTGCATCGCCACATTGCCAAGATCCGCTTGTACTATCGGTACATGTCACCACACAACAAAGTCGAAGTCAGAACATTCTTTCCGTTCAACTTCAAGCGATTTCCATTTATTAACGGCTATTGCTTGGCTTCCAATGAATTGTAACTCGCTTGTTTTAGAATGTTGGCTCTTGCGTCTACGAAGGGGAAGACGTCGTTGTTCTTCTCTGGAGGCTAAGTTCTCTCGAGTCCACCATCTGGAGCTACTTGCCTACTTTCATTACGCGGAAGGAGGTTTGACATTTCTAATCACAAGCTTTTCCCATTCTTGCAAATTGCTTTATCTTGCACCCCACAATACAGTTCCATATTTTCAGCAAAAGATTAAAGTTATCGAAGGCGCACTAGACGTGCACGTAACGAAGGATGGGTATATCTACAAAATGCAGAATAGAAAGGTCTTTTTTCTCGTCATCGTTTATCTCGGTTTCTTGTTGACACTCGTTTTCTTTACTCAATCGAACAACCTCTTCAGGTCACCGCATCCGATATCGAAGGAGCCAAAGTAATGTCCGAGTTGAAGAGAACGCAGGGCGAACAGTTGTTGAAAGAGGAGGAAAGGGCATGGAGGAAACAGATGCGAGAGCAGTTCGATCGAGAACAATTTAGAATTTAAAGTTGTTGGCATCTTGTTGTGCAAGATAGTCAGTCATAGTCTTTGGTGTAGAATTCGTTTGTTAATTGCTTGTTATAGCTGTATGCTCTGATATTTATATATAATAGTGCGGATGTACAGTCAATAAAGAAAGAATTTATGGCAAATATTTTTTCCCAATATTCGGCTTGTATCCCGACTGGAAATGCCTTTTCGACTGTTGTTTCCTGCCATTTGAGGTTGCTTTTCTGTAGAATGTTGCTAGTTGGCCGGCGACTTCCCACTGCCGCACGATGGCTGCTCCCTTCTACTTCTACTTTGAGTGGAAACAGGTCTTTCACTTATTCTAGATTAGTTTTGGTTTCGTATTGTAAGCTGATATTTCGTGGGGGTGTTCTTTATTAAGTTCTCATGCATGTTTTTCTCTCTATTACTTCCTAATCGGCTTGAACTGCTAGGCGTAATAAAGTGTAATAAAGATGAACTTATTTGAGGTGCGCATCTCTTGATGGAATCGACCGCTCCAGTGAGAAGCCGGAACCGTTCCATTTGGAGCATGTCAAGCAGAGACTCGCTTTCACTGTTTGTGTTTTCCTTTATCTTGGCGGTACTATTGTACTATTTTCACCCCAGAGGTTGAATTTTTTTTTCCAAAAAAATTTTTCCCACAAATTCATCCCAAGGGGGTTTTCGATACGGGGAATACGAATATCATATCTCTTTATTATCATTATGTCATTTTCACGGTAAGTTAGGTAAGTTTAGGGACGTAGAATGCATATTTTGCACCTCACAAAACACTCCCACGTATTTTGCGACGGTGATTAAGTGCAGCCTGAAGATGAAATGAATATGATATTCGTATTCCCCGTGCCGAAAACCCCCCTGTGGTGAATTTCAGCGGAAAAAAATTTTTGAAGTTTTTTTTTTCAAGCCTGGGGTGGGAATAGTACAATAGTTCCATCTTGGCTTCTCTTTACTGGATCTGGTGTTCTTTTTCAGCTTTATTTTGTCCAGAGTAAGTTTTGTTTTCTTTTAGGTACCCCAAATGTTTCGCCAGCGAATGGACTACACGTTCTACCGAAGTGATGTCATCTATGACGACCATATCTTCCGACTTAGGAGACAGTTCGTTCTTCATTATCTTGTTCTCGCTTGATTTCTTCCTATTAATACCTCTGTTTATCGTCCTTTTGCTTCCAATAACACAAATTTCCGCCATTCCTAACGAATGTGGATACTTGCGGATACTCTGTAACGATTTTAAGAAGATTATACCGTTGTCAGAGCTCCATTAACTTCGGAAGTGGCTTTTTAAACATTTTTTTTTAATTGAATACTTTTTAGAGGACTTCACAACTTAATGCAACACTTCGGGACTATCGCGGTCCTCGGCAATTTCTTCTTTCCTCACGTTGAGATGGAAGTTGGTGACTTTGAAGCAGTATGATTCCAAAATCCTTGGTCCTACTGCGTAATTGATGAGTTCAAATGCATTGAGTTCAAATTACGTTGAGGCGTTAAGTATCCACCCCGTAATGGAAGACGGAACGGTTCGTTTGAGATGGCGAGTGAAATACGTCTCATTTCCACGTCTCCTTACCCATCCAAAGCTTTTCCGATTCGACTATCGAATTAAGAACGTTCGTTTTTCTTCTTATTTTTTTTTCGTTTGAACGATTCTTCTTTGTGATGGAATTCGAAACACTTGCTACGAATAGTTTGCTGTCCACATGTTATAATAGCCTCGCCCAGCAACTACGAATAGTTCTTCTGATCATGGTTTCCTTTCTTTCTGCAGCTGAGCTGGTTCGATGGCTATTCCGTGTTTTCTGTGGATGGCAACGGCGATGTCTATCTTCTGACCATTCAAAAGGTTCGTTTTGTTTTCTCTTTTGAATGAGAGATGAATGAACTGATGTTTCTGAAAAACATAATTTGAGTCGCGGAAATCTAATAGTAGTCTTGTGTGTATAAGTGGTTTTTAAGACGAGGATATCGTGATTTACCTCTTTTTCGTACGTTACTTATGATAACATATTGTGTTTTATGCCATTTATATCATATTCATCCAAAAATATCTTACAATATACTCTAAGTGCTTTAAGCTAAACTTATTTCAGATGCGGCGGGATGAAGGTCTTCTAACAGCCTCGACAAAGAAGCTTGCGGAAAAGATTGGAGTTCTCCCCGGGACAACAAACTTTGTGAAGACTGAACGGGAAGAGCAAAGCGACAAGAAGAGCAATTAGGCGCGTTGATAGGTTGATCTCTTGTTATGCCAGGAAAGCTACAGCTTTCCGTAGCATAACAGTTACAGTTTGCAAACTTATTTGCTTCCCTAGGAAACCAGAAGTCGTTAGATTGTTGCGGGTTACGCTTTCCTGTTACAGAGAGTGCTCTTTTGTTATGAAATAATATGTGCTCAACGCTCTTCGTATTGATAGAATAGAGACTGGTTTATAAATATGCACGCTAACTTGTTAGAAATATTGAATTATCGCGAATAAATGACGAGAATTAATCGCTTGTTTTTCATATGAGCTGACGGTTTGCTATCCTTTCTTCATTCTTTGCTTCAATCTTGTGTACATTCCTTACATTTTCGTACATCTTGCTGGCTATTAAGAATGCTATTTATGGTGAGACACCTTGGGTAAGAGTATTGCTTGCAAGTGGCAGAGTATGCTGTCTCGTCACTCTCTCCGCTGCGCCTCGCACGCTGCCGCGCGTTCTTCCGCGTCTGCCGCACGTATTCCGGAGCAGCAGACCAAGTTGCCGTCTGGACTCGTGGTGGCCTCCGCAGATAATCATGGTCCCATTGCCCACTTTGTCAGTTGCAGTTTCGCTCCGCATCAATTTGTATTGATTCTCTTGTTAGGTTTCTTTCTTCTTTCACAGTTTTCCTTTTTTTTCTCTTCTGGCTACGGTGATGAATAGATTAATCAAGACAGAAATTGATCTTTTTTTGCATAAATTTTGCGCCACAAGAATAGAGAGAAATGGCATATTGTGTATCAAAGGTGCTGGCTTTCCGCGCGGGAGCCCGCTACGAGGGAGCCAACCAATCCGGCCTTGTCCACCACCTCCGCAATCTCGTCGGCAAGGACAGCAAGCAGTACGGAGGGGTGCAGCTCATCTGGTCAGCTGCTTCCGCTGGAGCTGAAGTGGTTCGGTCCATGTTTCCGGCTTCTTCGTACATGCAGACGAATTGCACATCAATTACTTCATTGCAGTGAAATGATTGCAACTACGGAATGGCATAGATTGAATGATTTTTATATGAAATATCCGGTCATCTTTGAGTTGGGTTGTTCGAATAGATTTGCTTACTCTGGATGCTTTGATCGTATATTCGATGTTTACAAGTGATATATGAAGCAGTCACTGATTTTGAACTGTTAACTTACTCTCCATCGAATTGTCCTCCTTTCCTCTTGCAGAGATCCTTCTCCACTGCCGATCTCCTCGGAGTGCAACTCTCTGTTCCCCGTGACTCTTCCGCTCTCGCTCTCTCCATCCTCGGCCATCTGGCTGCTGATCCTGCTGTCAAGGAGTGGGAACTCGAGGATGTATGCAGAGAGAGAGAGAGAGAGAGAGAGAGAAGATAGTGATAAGTGGTTCGCGATTGAATAACGACGAAACGGATATTTATACCTTTTGAGAAATGAAAAAGCAATTAGATGGAATCGAGGTAGAAGTAGGAAGAGTGAGAATGATGGGGGTAGATTATAAGAGAAGCCTCGTACAGGTGCTGCCCTCCCTGCGCACTGACATGGTCCACGCGGATGCAACTGACCTGGTGCTGGATGGAATTCGTCGTGCTGCCTACCGCAACGGCCCTCTCGGACAAGCTCTTCTTGCCGCTCCCCACAACATTGGCAAATACTCGGGTTCGATGTATTTTATGCAGTCATTTAATTTGGTGATATAGTAGTTGTTAATGAAATTAGCCTTTCTTTCCAGGCGATGAGATTCGTCGCTTCGTGTCCTCTCGTCTCGTGGCAAACCAGGGAGTTCTCTACGGAATCAACATTGAGCACGAGCGACTTCGTAGCTACGGAGAGCTGGCGCCTGTCAATCAGGCGGGGTTTTATCTTTAAAGGCTCTTTCTTGTCCTCGCTGCTTTTTATCAGCAGAAATAACATTAAAGTCCTATGAGAACAGGATGTCATCACAGTGCATTAGCTGATTACGACATGATTATTGGGTTACGATATGCAGGAGGCTGGCGCGGGAGTCGCGGCTTCTCCTTACAAGGGCGGCGAGTTCCGCCAGGAGGCAGCTGGACCTCTCGCTCACGTCATCATTGGTGACGATGTTATTCTGATTCTGATTCATCTATTCAACTTGTATGAATAGCACGACAAGTTGCCGTTTAGCAAACATGTTTATTCTGTAATAAATCTGAGTCTTGTTAAAACAAGATGATAACCGATATAATTGTGAGCGGGTCCTGGCGCGGCGGCGGGAGACGCGACTGCACAGGCAGTGCAAGCCGTGCTGGTAGCCGCCCTCGGACAGGGCCCCTCCACCAAGCTCAGCGGGGGCGCAGGCCGTGGACTCCTCGCTAGTACGTGGTTTCTTTTCTATCTATTAAACATAATTATTGTGTCACTTAACGTTATTTACAGTCTTGCTCGTTCTTTATTGAGCTCTTTTTCGTTGTGTCCCAGACTTTTCTATTCAAATACTGATTAATAACTATAGTTTGCTGGCTGCAATTAAAGAAAGTAGAGAAAATGATATACTTGCTGCAGCCCACGTGAAGGGCACGGCAGCGGTCTCTGCCTACCAAGCGGCATTCGAGGGAGAGGGACTCGTCGGAGCATATCTCGTCCGATTTTACATTTATTTTTATGCTTTTCATTGTTGACCAGACAACGCAGAATTCACATTGGAAACGTTTTTCTAGCCGTTCTCGACCTCTGTCTCTCTCGCGCTCTCTTTCTCTCTTCTCTCTTCTCTCTTCTTCTTTTCTTATAGATGGAAAGGGTGCTTCTTGAGAAGCCGTTTATAGAATTATTTGACGGTTAAGGTGAAATAATCATGCTCATGTGGCTTTTGACTCTTATTCCCGTAGGCAAAACAGTGTGTAACTGGCTAGCTTATGGTTAGCATGTTTTCCTATTTGCTGTCCTTCATTTCCCCTTCCTCTCAGCTCGCGGACGCCTCCCACATCTCTGAGGCTGTTCCCGCGGCTGCTCGCGCCCTGAAGTCCTTCTCGGCCGCCGATCTCGAGGGCGCCAAGAAGCGCGCTAAACTCGCTATTCTTCGGTTGGTTTAGCAAAGGAAAGCAATGGCGTGTGAGATAGAGAGGGAGAGGATAACGAGAGAGAGAGAGAGAGATTCGAAGACCTTTTTCAGTCGCTCTGCCCACTCTGCCGAGAACGTAACGGAGAGAGCAGCGGCCGTCCTGGCCGGAGTGGCGGAAGATGCCGTTGTCAATGCTATCGACTCGGTTCGGCTTTCGTTTGTCTCTCCAGTCATTCCTAGAGTTTTTAGAATCTTCTCTTGATCTTATAACCTTTGCTCAATCTCAAATTGATTGAATTCTTTACTGTAATAACCTCAATAGCTGTTTTGATTCTAACTCCTGAAGTGATTGGTGACCAAATTGCAGGTGACGGCCAAGCAAGTGGAAGAAGCCGCAGCCAAGGCAGCCAGCCGCCTCTCGTTGGCCGCCTACGGTAACATCGCCACCGTACCCTACCGGGACCAGCTCTAGACCATTCACTCGAGGCGGTTCTCTTCTTATTCGATGGATTTGTAGTGACATTTGTATAGTTGTAGAGTATGATGTTTGATGAAGAATAAAGATATGTTCAAGTGAAGTCTTCATGTCTTTATATTTAGAAGATATAATGGTTCGATGCCATGCATTTCTTTGAGTTTAGTTGTCAAATGAGTTGTTGATTTGGCGAGTAGATTGCATGTCGCCATCGATCCTGGATTCGGTGGAGAGCGCGGCGGAGGGTTCGAACGGGACCGCGGCCGCGGGAAGAAAGACTGGCGCCATTGACGGGGTCGCTGCTCCCGTTCAGGTCAGCCGAGTCAAAAAGGTATCCATGCCGTGCTTGATGCTCTTATTTTTATATCTTGTTTTAAAGCTTTAGATGAGCTTGTAATGAGAGTTCCTTGTAAGGTGGTTCGTAGCGTCAAGTTATTGAGATGGAAATGCCGGATTTTATGGAAAATTTATTTAGAGTGAATCAGCAGAAAGACTGAAAGAAATTGTGGCTTTAATGGTGTGCATGGAAGTAGATTACTACTAGTCAAAGGAAGTAGATTACTACTAGTCAAACGAATAATGGATGAAAAGGAATACTGTGAGTTGAGAGCGCCCGGTCGAATGTGAGAAGAGCGGCGCCGGTTGGAGCGACGACGCCTCCCCCTCCCATCGAGCCACTCGAGAGAAGGAAGGCATTCGATCTGGGAGAGATTGACCATCTCAGGTCAGAAGAGAAAGAGAGGAAGACAACCAAGGGAGAGGGAGCAACAGGCTGAAGGAATGAAAGAGAGCAGAAGTATTGAGAGTCACTCAATGCGGGCTCTCTTTCGAATTAAAAGGAGATTCAATTTGAGTGTTTGCAACATCCGATCACAAAATTATTTTCATTATTTTAAAGTATCTTGTCGGGACAAACTCTTTTCTCATTTAGTAAGGTAAAGAATAGTTTTTTTTTTGTTGAATTTAAAAAAATGGGTTTGATTTTTTTTACAATTATACTCTATGATTTTTCTTTTCTAGAAGCACACTGGGCTCCTTCGAAGTACCGGAGGAGGGGTCGCTGCCAAAGACGGAAGATGAGATCTCCCCACATCAACAACCTGAGGTTTCTATTTTGAGAAGTAGAGTGAAAGGATTCGCTTCTAATAGACCACTGGAAAGAAGGTTTTGATGGAACTCAATAATTCCATAATCGTTGCATTCGGACTGACGGAATTGTAGATCCAGCGGGGACTTCTTGTTCGCTATTGAGAACTAGTTGCTGTTGTACAATAAATGTTCGCTATTCCATTCATTCACATTCACTCTTCGCCATCATTCATTTATATTCATCGGCATTCTCAGCATATAAAAAATAGCCAACACATCTAAAATAGGAACACGATGCAGTTGATGTTATAAATAATTCGCTTGAATTCGTGACTTGAGGTGGAACAACTCTTCGAACTGATTGCCCGTGTTGGAGCTCCCCTTCTTCCGTGGGAGACAATTCGACCAATCTTTCTCTGGAAGGTTATTCCTCCTTCTCGGTTCACTTGTATTTGATTATCATCAGCACTTTTTTAAAGTATAAATGGCACGTTGTTTCATAACAGTTTGAATTCGCTTGATTTTTTTTTCGTAACTACACTGTCTATTGAAGTTGCGCCACGTGATGGAAGAGATGGTACGGATTGAGAAGCTGAAGGCAGAGAAGAATGGAAGCAGCGAGAGACCAAGCAGCAAGCAGGGAACCAATCCACAGCAGGTAGAGAGGGGAAGAGAGATTGAGAGAAAGAGTGAGAAAAAGAGGGAGGCGCTAGAAAGAAGAGTGAGAGAGAGAGAAGAGTAGATTGAAGAGAAGTGTTAAGTGTCGACCAGCTGCGGCGGGCTGGGAAGAGGAGACCAGCGAGTTGCGAGAGAGCTACCGATTCATCCTGGCCAAGGCAGCTTCATTCACCGCCCCTCCCTTCACCATTCAGAGGTACACTCCAAGCATTCAGATCATTTTTAAAAGAACAACAGGGAAATCGGAGCTAGAAACATGACTCAATAATCAGAAGGCTTATCATTTTGCCTGTTTTATTAAGAAGAAAAATTAGGTATTATGAGAATGTCTGACGATTTCCTGTTTGAGGCTGTGCGAGTTGCTCGTCTCTCCACTTCGCCATTACAAAACAGCAGAGAAGTTCTTCCGAGCACTTGAGAAGACTATCAATGTTGTCAGTTCCTCTTCTTCTTTCTTCTTTCTCGCCTCTGCTCGACTCATTTTGTTGGGATCCTGAAAGAATTTATGGTTAACAGTGTTCTGAACAAGGTCGGCGCATGCGCCGTGTTGGACCCCCCTCCCCCCAGCTGGAGTCTTGCGCCGTACCTTGTACAGCACTGATGGTAAATAAGAGGTGCCAGGGAGTCTCTGACCCGTTGTTTTAGGTAACTTGCGTTACGGAGAAAGGAGCTCGAATCACTGGAGTAGAAGACGAGGAAGACGTGCCAATGGACTGCGAGAACTTTGGTACTCCTTTATTCTTTCTCTATAGTTGCATGGAACATCTTGTTTAGTTGGTTTATGGGTTAATTTAGCGATAATTATAAAAGGTAATAATCTGCACAGGCCGGATTGAGTGTCGCTTCATTGGGAAAGTGGATGAAGTGGACGATGTGGAGATGGAACAAGAGAAGGGAGAGAAGGAAGAGGACGAGACAATGGAGAATGGAGAGAGTCCAGAGAAGACAGAGAAGACGTCGTCGAATTGCGAAGCGGCTGTAGACGGACTCGATCCACCGACTTGCAAGGTCGCATATTAAGTATTATGCTTTTCCTTATTCCATCCTCGTTTACTCAATGGAAGCTTAACCTTTATGCCAATTAAAGTTAAGCTTTTAATCCTGCAATGGGACGTAGTGAAAAGAGATAGCTCTCCCTAGCAGATTGCGAAGCTGGAACGATCTCCTCCTTCTCTACCGGCTGCTTCCTTGGCACCTGGAGATGACGAGAAACCGATCGACATGTCCAAGCATTCACCAAAGAGGGAATCCGAGTGAGATTCCACGGCTGTCATTAGTCATTTCCTTTCTCCATGTTTATCTTTTCTCACCATTACTCCTTTTCTATCGCTCATGACCCTTTCTGTCTAATTATTCTTGTATTATCTCAATCGTCAGTTCAATGGAATTCACTAATTTATTCTCTTTACTGTTTTGTTTACACAACCTCTAAAAGTTTTATTTCTTTTTAGCATTAATGTTTGTGTTTTGTCTTGTTTATTTTCCGGGCAGCTTGACGCTTTCCCATTTGTGATGTCTATGCGGCTATCCGGTAGCACTGTAATCTAAAGATGTAATCTTGACCATGATACTCCACTCTTAATGATATCAACTGTTATTGCTAGCCTATGCTCTCTTTGTCTGTTTTAATCCACTGTGAATATTTTACTTGGTTTCATACAAGCACAACAGTTTATTGCTTCTCCCGAATCGCTTATTTTATTTCGGAGGATTCTGAAATTGGATAAAGTAGAAATG
Organism: Allodiplogaster sudhausi; assembly: GCA_945643635.1. Classification (NCBI taxonomy): domain Eukaryota; kingdom Metazoa; phylum Nematoda; class Chromadorea; order Rhabditida; family Diplogasteridae; genus Allodiplogaster; species Allodiplogaster sudhausi. The sequence goes on from CALZFC010000080.1 coordinate 1,577,693, forward strand.
GGCCATTTGATTTGGAGCATTTCATAGTTTCCATGGAAATTGTTGTTGGGAAGGGCAACGAAAGGGGAAGGGCAGGATGAAGGATTCAGTGTGGGTGGGAAGGAGCGGCGACTTCTCTGCCCATCTCCAGAAAGAGAATGGCCTGGACGACTTGGAAGGGGCAGCTTCTGAGCACTGCCATGGTCGTCGGCTTCTTCGCCCTTTGCGTTTGGCTGCTTCCAGAGTAGTCTTCTATCTTGCTCTCTCTTTCTCTCACTTGCTCTCTCTCTCTCGCTCTCTCTATCTTTCTTCTCTATTTCTCTCTCCCTCTTCTCTCTTTCTCTTTCTCAATTCTCTCTCTCTCTCTCTCTCTCTCCTCTCTCTTTCTCCCCTCCTCTAGCACTCATTCTTCTTCAGGGTGCTCCAAGAGGAGAGTTGGCGGGATGAGCAGCTGAACTATGAAAAGGCCCGGCTCCTCTACTTCGAAGTCCAGATCAAGATTAATTCGAACTCGGCCAAAATGAACCGACTCTTCGGACTTGGAAACCTCTCAGAGAAGGATGTTCAGTGTAAGAGAGTAAAAGAGGAACAGGGAAAGGGAGAGAATTAGAGAGAGAGGGAGGGAGAGAGAGAGAGAGTGATAGGGAGCGAGGGAGAGAGAGGTTGAGAGAGAGAAAGATGCGAGACCAACGAGAGCTACTTGAATTGTCTCTCTTTCGACCTCGTGGAAGGATTCTCCTCTGCGACGTACCAGAACAGCTCTTGTCTCGAGCAACCGCCAGCCAGCATGCGAAGGACGTGGAATAGTCAGAATGCACGCGCAGCACACATCGAGAATGCATTTCTCATCGACAATGGATTCTTAGAGTGTACGGGAATAGAGCAAAAGAGAGATAGAAAGAGAGAGAGAGAGAGAGCAATAGAAGAAGACCTTCTGAATCTGCTTCAGCTCCCTCTGGTCTGAGTGGCACTCTCCGCACATTCTTCGCGGTTTTCACCGTCATTCCTATTACGGCAATGAGTGGTACGGTTGCGATACATACGAAGTACACTAGAGGCAGGAGAGAGAGAGAACTAGAGAAAGAGAGAGAGAGAGAACCAGAGAGAGAGAGAAAAGAGGGAGAGAAATTGTGCAAGCGATTGGGTGCTGAAGAAAGGGTTGTATCGGAAACAAAGCAATTCTATCAAATTCAATGGAGAGTTCGAAAAAGCCCAATGAGCAAAAAGACTTCCTGACACTTTTCGCAAGCTTTCAAATATGCAACAAAACAGTTGCAAACGAAATGAGACGACCTTTCCTTCCGCCCTCCTCTCTTCCTTTTCCTAGCATCGATGGTGTTCTGCTACCAGAAGGTTGCAATGACGATTCTCTACAACGTGCTTGGGATGGCAAAGTGTGGTGCCCCGGTAGACAATCTCTAATCATATTCATATTCATTCCAGCTCACACGAAATAGAGAACTTTTGAACATTCACTAATCGAAACCTATTATTCCTTTGATTTCTCCCTTCGTCTGCTGAAATAATGATGTTGAGGAGTCAAAGGAGTACTTCAAGAAGGCGTTGACCCGCGAATTCATTGTTCTCCTAATAGCTCTCATCGGCTGTGCACAATCCTTATTCATTGGCAAGTTTCGTATTTTAAAGAGAAAGAAAATTGAGATCGGGAGACTGTCAAGATCGAGAGAAATAGAACGATAGAGACAGAAGGATGGAGATGCAGGGAGAGAGAAAGAGCCAAATAGATAAATATTGTGAGATAGAAAAGAGAGAAAGAATGCCTTTGAGGGGCTTGGCTAGCCCAGCGGGACTCCGGTCAGGAGTGGTCATGGACCACAGCCGTCTACTGGTCGTTTACACAATTCACGGGAGCTGGACATGCACACCTTCTCCCTAAGCCAATGATGGACAAGCAGGTAGAGAGAGGAAAGAGAGAGAGAGAGAGAGAGAGAGAGAGGAAAAAGAGGCAGAAAGTCTCGAGGCAGAGAGAGATAGTGCGATGAGTGCGAGAGAAAGTGCAGATGACTCTGTGGATGACTGCCCTCCACCTGAGCACTCTCCTCATCCACTCGTCCTGGGCTGCCTTCGCCATTCTCTCCGCTGTCCGCTGCTGGGAAACCATTGGAGACATGCAGTTTCTTTCTTCGTCTCTTATTTCTCCTGAGGGAAGAATCCAACCTTCCCCTTCAGGTATCTGCCACTGACGGAGAGCGAGCTGAACAAGGCCCTGCATGCAGATGCGAAGAGACTCGCGTACGACGCTTCCCGACCACTTTACTATTCCTAGGACTCATCCCTTCATACAACAAACACCCACTTCTATTTTAGACCACTAAGAGAGAAGTTATTTTTATCAGATATTTTGCTTCGTATTTTCCCCTGGTATGCACAATTTTTCAATCTTTCCCTCACGTTGATGTCATTGTACTTATCCATGCCATTTCCCTGTGCAACCCTCTCAACACTGCAGCCAGACTCCTTTATCTGGGACGCTGCTTTCTTTCCTGACGCGGCCTCCGTCTTTTCATTTTCCTTTCTTGCTGCCGTCGCCCTCAAATATTCAATTGATAATATGAAATAAATAAATAAAACTTGTAATATGAAACATTGATGGTAAAGTAAATGTAAAAGATTACCAACCTCGAAAATCTCGTCGCCGACTTCGGAGAGATCCTTTTTCTCTTCCTTCCCCTTCTTCTCTTCATTCTCCTTCTTTTCGTCCTTTCCTTTCTTCTCTTCCTTTCCCTTCCCCTTCTCCTGAAATATGAATTATATAAAAGCAATTCCAGCTTCGTAAACATGAGAAAATAAAGAAGACAAATGGGAAGAGAACAAACCGAAGTGTTCTTTTTCTTTTCCTTCTTCTCATCCTTTTCCTCGTTGAAGAGGTCGTTGCCGAGGCCAGCCAAAGTCTGCAAATGCAGAAGAATTATTTAAGATAAATAATCATTTTGTCAACCATAAAAAATGTTGAATAGAAGTTAGAATAATAGATGCCCCTAACGTGATATTGCAGGTCCTTGGCGTCGGCCTTAGTGACCTTCTCTGGCGCCTTGAACTTCTTCTTCTTCTCATCCTCCCCGAACAGATTGTTGTCGAGGCCGGCGAGCGTCTCAACAAAAGAATTTGTAATTCCTTGCCTAGGTATTAGTTTAATTTTTACTGGCAGACCTAATATATACCATAAAAAGGTGAGAATGAAGCCGACTTGGTACTGCGGATCCTTTCCATCGGCCTTGGCGTTCTTCTCGGGCGCCTTGAACTTGCCGGCCTGTTTGTTCGGCCCGAACACCTCGCGGTCGTCGAGCATCACGAGGGTGCAGTACAGCGGGTCGCGCGCGTTCGCCTTCGCGTCTTCGTTCTGCGGCTTGCTGAAGTCCGCTTTTCCGTCCGCTTCGGGCGCCTTTGCCGCCGCCGCCTTCCCCGCAGCACCACCGCCTTCCTCCGCCTCAAAGATTTTGTCATTTAATCTAATATCTTAAATTGATCTACTTAAATAGTAGCAAATGAGTTATAAGATTCTTAATATTAAAACCTTCTTGTCTTTGGTAGATTTCTTCGACTTCTTGCTGCGATCCTTCGCAGCATCCACGGCTCCTTTGGGAAGGGCGAGCTGGGGGGCTGGCACAGCCTGAGGGGCCAGCGCAGCCCGCGGGGAGGCGGCGGGGGCCTGTAAAGGGAGAGAGTGGAGAGAGAGAAAGATAGACAGAGAAAGAGAGAGCTAAGAGAGGGAGAGAAAGAGAGAAGAGGGTTAAGGAGTCTGTGAAAAGAGAGATGCTAAGATACGAACCTTCGCTTGCCCTCGGATGACCTTCGTCTCGTCGATGTACGTGATGTTCGGCTGAAATTAAAACTTCTTTTTTTTTGTTATACATTATTGTTGTTGCTTATCATTTAATTTTATTATGTTCTTTTAACGTATTGATTGCGAGGAATGTAAAATAAAGTGAACGAACATTCCGCTCTTGCAGCGCGCGTATCTCGACCTCGAGGGTGTTCCCGATATGCGACCAGTTGCCCGTCTGCAGCGACACCTGCAGAAAGGAACTGTAATCAGGCTGTTTATCATTCTTTATCCACAATATTCTACAGACCTTTTCCGTGGCGAGAGGATGGAGACGGTAGTCGAGGACGATCTCGTTCAGCTGGCGGAACACTTCTTCTTGCTCCCGCAGACTCGCTGGATCGAGAGGGTCAGGTCATTCAGGGCGGAGAGAGTATGGCAGAGTGCGAAAAAAGAGAGAGAAAGAGAGAGAGAGATAGCGAAAGAGAGAGAAAGAGAGTGAAAGAGAGCGAGAGATTTGCAAAAGGAGTGTCGATAAGGGAGTCCACAAAATGCCATAATTTATTTATCCATCCTTTTTTTAAAACTATATCGCATCCTCATTTTACTTTGAGATCAAGAGAAGTATTGTGAGCCATCCAATGTGTATTTATCAAGGCCTTATTTTTTGTTACAATTCAGCCCCTTTTTTGGACGAGTAGAGATCGAGAGAAAAGGGAAAGTCGACCTTGCAGGCGCCTTTGTAGACGAAGAAAGAGACGACGACGCCAGCGACTTAAGCGGCAACCGACACGGCGCCGATGACCTGCAGGGGAAAACTGTCGATGGAGTCGGCCATGACGGAGCGGAAGACGAAGACAACCACTCGCAGGGGTGAGTAACACTTGGAATGAGGGGCCAGGCAAGATAACACTCTTTTATACACTTCGCTTATATGCAGAGCACGAGCTAACGTGGGTATCTCAAGGATGAGTGCAGAATATCAAGCTCAATTGTCTTTGAGAAAGTGCAGAAGTCTTAAAGTACCTAAATAATACATAGAAAGCTCGAAACAAAGACATTGAAAAAGGAAGAAAATAGCAAAGAAGACAAAACATATGCCCATGCAGATGTAAACTTCTAGTGCGATCCGTATCAACTCGTTGTCTTGCTAACAACCATCTGTATTTCAGCTCCTCTATCCAGCAAAAAGATGAGTACACCAATGGCAGTGCATCCGAGAATCTTGATGAGGTTGGCCTCTTTCCCATTCTAATTCTGTCACCAACAACCCCTCCTTCATACCTTTGCCATTATTTACTACATTAGTCACTCCCTACCATTGCTGAAGAATGTACGAGTTGCACACCCCAAGGATCTGACCATGAGTCCCTGACCGTGTTCGTCACTGCTCCCTCTTCTCTCTCTCTCTTTCTCTCTCTCTCTCTCTCTCACTTGTTCTCTCTCTCTTATTTCTTCTCTCTCTCTCACTTGCTCTCTCTCTCTCTCTCTCCTAACATATAGGCATTTTACTTTTCAAATCCACCATGAGGCAGAAAATTCGCTATGCATGAGTGGAGGCTTCGACGAGGATTCGATCTATGGCGAACTGCCCAAGTAGACGAACAACGAGGAAGGATTGAGCTTCTTTTAAACACTTTTTTTTTTAAAAAACTACTTTGTACGACGTGAGAATGACTCGCCTTATTCCCTCAGAACCCCAAGCTTTGCGAGTTGAATGCTCTGAAGAGATATCATATGTAAGCTTCATTCCTTTACAGTTCACACTCCTATAGTTTCTTTCCGGTTTACTCGTTCTTTTTTCTTGTTTCATTTCAGGAATTCATCAACAAATACTCATTTTAATTTCTATCTGCAAATGCGTATATATTATGATTTGTATGCAGAAGTGTCTTGCTAACTGCCCCGACCTAGACTCAGCCTACGGGTGATCATTCTGCTCTCAGACTCTTTCCCATACCAGAGTAAAGGAAACAATCTTTTATTGATGAGTGATTGCAGAACGGATTCTAATAAAATGACTGTATCAAACAAGAATGGTTGACTATATCTTGATTTGGTTAGTTGAGGTTGACACTTTTTGTATAGGCGGGGTGGCTTACTTCATGGCAGACTGCGGTAAGTGTTGCTGGAGTAATTCCAGTGGAATTTCCCTCGATTCCTCTTCCTCTGCCAATTCAATCAGTTCACGAGATCCTTCGCTCTACCTCGAGGATCAGTTAACATTTCGGTGATAGATCCAATACTGTTGGCCAGTGAGAGATAAGAGAAAGAACTGGAGGCGGGAGAGAGAAAGAGGGCGGCGATAGTGAGATGAATTGCCTTGCCGATAGACAAGGAGATGTATTGGCTATTTGCCCGCAGTTGTGGATTCGAGTTTGGTTGAGTGGAAGTATCTTCCCTGGCTTGAGTCTGCAGTGCTGTATGAACACAGCTTCTATCTCTTACGTTCCTTCTTTCTTCAGATCATGGATCTATCGCTGGTCGGTGACCCCTATCAGGACCTCGTGGACAGGAGCGGCTCTTCCTCCTCTGCCTCCACACCGATCGGAGAATCCGCTGCCTCCGGCGTTCACTTCTTCAATATTTCGAACTTCTTTCTCTCCTTCCTTATCCTCATGCATGTTAATATCTTGAGATGGAGTCTGAGCGCGTTGAGTTGTTCTGGCTGGAGAAGCGAGTCGGAGAAGCGCAGCAGCGGTGGTCCAAGGTTTCCAGCAAACAACGCTGGCGAGTGCTCTTGGCTACCCTGCTTGGCCTCTTCCTCTGCCTGAGCTTCCTCAATCTTCTCTTCCATCATCCCATAACTGTTCCGAAGGAAGACGTTGTGGAAACGGAGGCGCTGGCAGGAGTGTTCGTTACAAACAAAAAACCAGCTCTATTTAAAAATCGTAGCAACTACAGATTAGAGGAAAATCTAATTTGTACGTTTATTAATTGAACCTAATCTGGTCAGCAAGACATCGGAATGTTCTTGCAGAGTGTTTGCCATCGCTGGGAACATGAAGGATGAAAAAGAATCTGTGAATGCTGAGGCGGCGACGCACAAAGAGGCAGCAATGACAACAAAGACAACAAGAACAACAACTAAAGAAGAAGTCTCGTCAAGCGTGTCAACCACTGAGACCGCCTCTTCCACGAACACGGAAGCATCCACGCACGATGCCGTTTACGAGGAATTCAAGGCGTACTTGGAAAGGTTATCAAAAGTACATAGTTTCTAAATGCATCTACATACATACGTATCAATCTTCATATGTACATATGTATGTACATATATACAAAGCTTGCTCCATTTATGTTGTATTTTATCAGATTTGATCTTGGGTCATGGAAGGAGAAGTACAATCCTGAGGACTTTGGCTTCTCTTTCTACGCAGCACGCAGTCGTCTTTGGAAGAACTCGACGTTGTACAAGGAAACACGCTTCGCTGGATTCTCCGACGCCTTTCTCGTCTGGCCAATTCTGAAATGCTCATTTTATTGATTTGAAAGAAAATCTATGAGGGATGCTGTACATGAATCTCATTTGGCTACAGAAAACATGAATATGACTTTGCAGGCGACTCTGCTCAATACGCACAGCTACGAGGACGGGCCAGATTGCAGTGCAGGCCTGCCGAAAACGACATTGGTTCTCAAATGTTACTTTTCAAGACAAAAGAAACAAAAGAACATGATCTAAAGGAAAGTGAAGAACGTGATGAAATAAGAAATATGTGATATGTAACACTGTTTATTTGCTTATCAAGTAAATGTGCCTATCACATGAAAGCGTGCGATTTATGGGCACTGGCGATTTCGTAGAATCGCTTGCCACCGCCGGGATTGTGGCTGCCGCTGTTCAGTCGCTCTTGTCAAAATGGCATGTTATATACAGTACAATAAGTAGTAATATACACAGCAAACGTCCACGTCGAAGGATGTACGACGACTACGAAGAAGAAGAAGCAGAGAAGGAAGAGCAGAAGAAGAAGCGACTGCCGAAGCACTTTGACATCCGATGGAAGATGGAAGATGCCCAGGCCGATCTCATCCGTGCACTGGACACGGGTTCAGTCACACCTTCTATTTATACAGTCAAAAGAATAAAGAATAAAAGAAGATGTATAGGAGATTGCGCTGGCGGTTATGCGATGGCAGCTGCACTGCTGACGACTGCGAATTCGAATAGCCCGTCTCTGCTCTCCGCTCAGCCCCTTCTCTGCGACCACCACAACCACGGCTGTCATGGTGGATCTCCATTCGAGGCACTTAGGTCTTCCACTTAATCTAATTTCCTTTTTTTCCATTTATAATGATAGTAAATTGCGAAAACAACCAAGATAATAAGTAACTTAGAAAGTATCAAAGTACAATGTTCAAGTACCGCATACGAAGAAGGCTTGCCGACTGCAGCTGCGATGCCATACGAGGCGTCCACTCAGAATTGCCGCCGCCGCGTCCCTCTGCCGCCGCCGCCAGGAGAGCGGGTCAAGGCGCCGCGGAACGCGTGCCGCGTCAACTTTCGCAAGATCATGGAATTCATTTCGAACCAAGGCGGCCTAATCGTTGGCATGGGAAATACAGACATTCACTCACAAGAAAGGTTCAACAATCCATCTCAGTCCTCCAAATGATATGTTCAAAAAGAGGAGAATTTTGAAGCTACGCTATAGTAAGGGTAAAGATGTTGATTTAGTAGAAAATATCCCCTTGTTTTGCATATCAACACGGATTCTAAAAGTAGGAGAATGAAAGAATAGTGGCGGTAAGTGTACAAGTGGATGATGCAGACATGGTTGTCTACTCGGACTTGTTCTTCTGGGCCGGGAAGCAGCCTTATCCATATCACTCATGCGAGCAATCAGACAAGAAACGGCTCGGCCTTCAGCCCGTTCTGGTCGTTGGCTTCCGCCACGATCTGAGTGGCAACTACTTGATGCGCGCCCTCAACTCGTGGGGAGTGGAATGGGGCGAGCACGGCGAGTTCTCCGTCCCCTTCAGCATGGACAGATATAACAATCCTTGTCTCAGCAATCCTGTCGCCATGTTTATTCGTGGTTAAATGTCTTTAGCTTGAGCCTTTGCTTGTACCAGTCACTTATCACATTGATTCGTAAATCTTCTAAATCTTGCTATATCCATGTGGGCTTGTTAATCTTAAATGAAAGATAAATAAAGTATTTGCAAAGGTTAGTATGTACATACATATGTATGTACATATGTGCAAATGTGAGCAACATGAAGTAGGATAACGCTCTTTTTATACGAATTATTGAAATACTCCGTTGGCTATTTCAGAACTTTGCATTTGAATGTCAAAAGGATATTTATTTGAACTATGAACAGCTACTTGGTCTTCCCATACATTGTAGCATACAAGTGCAACGATTTCATCAGCAATGAACCGTAATTTATACTCAACTGGTAGGACTCGGGGAAAGGATAACAGATGGAGCGAAGGCGAGATCAGTCCAGAGAGGACGAGATAAAGAGGGAGAGAGAGAAAGAGAGAAAGGGGGAAAGAGAGAGGGTGATTTTGGAGCATGAAAGAGATGTCCGCGTTGAAAGAAGTAATTGATTGTTTCTGAACGAGCTGCTTCAGTTGATGGATTGACTTGGTCTACTCTCTTGTGCCTTTAAGATTGATTATGTACTCTTAGCCTTCTTGTTTTTTCTCCAATTGTTTTTTATCTGGTGCGGAATCAAGCTTGTGATATTTTGTTGGACATAACTACATACATACAATGCGTGACCACGGAGGTGCCAACCGGTGTGCATGCTCGGAAAAGACTCAATGCAATCTCTCTGACTACGTCTTCTTGTCGTACGAAAGTGCCTCAGGCGCCATGTGGTGAGGAATTCCCTGGCGCCGCCCACCACACCGAACTCTTCACGAAGCATCCAGTCTTCATCAATGGTCCCATTATAAGTTCAATAATTTATCATGGCATTTCTTCTCTCTATTCATGCATATACAGTGCCGTTGAACGGTGTAGTCTGTTCCCACGACTTCTGCGAAGACAGCGACAGGCCACCAGACCTTTCTTCGAAGACTTCCTGCGGGCCATCAATTCGTGGGCAAAGACCGGCCCCGTTATTTCTTTGGTGCTGTTAAAATAGAATGAACGGTGATCAGAAAGTTCATTGCATTTTTCACGCCGGTTACTCATTCGTTAGTTAACATGTGCATACATTCGTTCACTCATGGAATCCACGTATCCAAATGGTTTAAAAAGGCACAGGCGTTTCATTTCATTGCCTCGTTATTTTGTAGCCATTTCTCTTCTCTTAACAGGAAGTCTTTTTCAAGGTAAGCTCGGATACACTGTTTATTTACACTTTCCCCAGTGGCCCGCAATGGCTCGCGCTTCGCCCGCTGCTCCCCTGTCTCCACTCATCTTCGATTGCTGCAAATTCGCAGAAAGACAACGGGCATTTATTGTATATTTTGCCACGATGATAATCTTTGCCAAGATGACAAGAGCATGAATTCAATGAGGCATATTTGGGATATATTTGTTTTGTTGGCAGGGATCGGGACTTGGCCGTCCTCACCAGTGCCTGAGCGCCTTCTGCTGGATCATGCCAGCGTGGATGTGAGCCTTGGGCATCTCAGCAGCCGAGCACGAGATGGTCTCGATGTAGTCGTAGTCATCTCCTTCATCTTGCATCTTCCAGCGCCCGTTCTCCGAACACTCCAGAACCTATTATTTTATTCATTTTAAATTTAATTAAACATTGTTTAACAGAATAGAGAGTGAATGAATAAAATGAGAAGAAAAGCGAACCAGCGACTGTGGGCCTTGACGCATCGAACCACCCAGGCGGCCGCTGTTAAACTGGAAAATATTAATAAAGTTTGCTAAATTAATTTATATAAGAAATAAAATGCTTAAAAAAATGAAGTACTTACCTCGACAAAAGTGCTGACACCCTCATGAGAGCCACTGCATGAGATCCGAGCAATCTGTAAGACTTCAATCTCTTTCCTTCACACAAAGGTTTGTTCTTATGTTCCTGATGATAAAGTCGACGAATTGCAACTGTAGAAGGATTGAAAAAACTAAGGGGAGAAAGAGATGGAGAAAAATATGCTTCGGAGAGAGGAGAAGACAGAGAGAGAGGGAGAGAGAGAGAGAAAGAGTTTCTTGCCATGCATCCATTCTTGTTGAGAGTGACTCTCTCTTCCTTTCTGCCCTCATGTCCATCCGTCCGCCATTGAAGAGGATCACACGAGCGGCAGGAGGCGGAACCCGAGTTGAACCATGCTGAAGGACCAAGTCACGTTCGATAAGCTTTTTTCATGATAAATCAAATACTTCCCATGAGGAATTGAAGACAAATTAAACTAACTCATGACGAAAAATAGAATGGAATAGAGTAAGGATGAAAAAAAGTGATGATAATTGCTAGCTGACAGTCATTGCCGAGAGCGAGCTGGGCAGCCTCGTGTAGCAGGAGCAGCAGGGGCGGCAGCACTCGCAGCGGCTGCATCCTGGATCAGTGACGAAGCCAGCCAGCTATCGCCTCTTCATACCCCGGCGGATCCTCCTCCCTCTCCCTCTCTCTCTCTCTCTCTCGCTCTCTCTCTCTCTATCTCGCCCTCTCTCTCTCTCTCTTTCTCTCCACTTTGCCACGCAGTCATATCCAACCACCCGACCACCTCAGCAGACACTCGTCCTCTCAATCGTGCTGCTCGTAGTCTGCGCTTCCTTACCTGTTCCTCACTTCGCTCTTATTCTTACTTTCTCCCATTACTCTTTCTCTTTTTACTTTCGCAGTTTCTTTCTCCACTCCCTCTCTCTCACTCTCTGTCTCGCTCTCTCTCCCACGCTCTCGCTTTCTCTCACTCATTCTTCCCGACTTCCGATTACCAAAATTCGAGAAACACCCCTGACGCCGTTTCGCCCTTGCAGGTGTGCAAAGTCACATCTGCAGCCTTCGAGAATGCTGACGCTGTCTACCTGGTGATCCAAGCAGATTCTCTTTCTCGATCTCTTTCCGTCCCTCTCTCTCTCCCTCTTTGTCTTGTTGCCTCTCTTTGTCTATTTCCCTCTCTCTTTCTCCCTTTTGTCTTGTTGCCTCTCTTTCTCTATTTCCCTCTCTCTCTCTCAAAAATAGAAGATCATGCGATGTGCATGTGCTAAAACTGAAAAAATATCTGATGAATGCAGTGAATATTCAAACTTCTTATCAACCCAGCAGCTAAATGAACTCATTATTGAAAAAAGTTATCCTTGACAACACAGTAATGCCAATTACATCATGACTTCCAGAAACAAAATTTCGAAACTACACAACATATAAAGTGCTATGTTGTAAGTACATGCATATAACTGAAATGATACATTCGTGAAGCAAATCGCTCAGTTTGTGTGTGCCCGTTTTGGTTTTAAACTGGACTTTAAATGAAAATATTGACACCTTTTGCTGGAACTCGTTTTGTCAGACGGAATTGCACGAAGATCATTCCTTCATTAGTGGTCAATGCTTTTCCTTTTCCGTTCCCCTCAAGCTTTCTTTCTCTCCCTATTCTTTGTTTTACACTGCGTCTCTAATTTCCATTCTCTACTTCCTTTCAAGAGTTCTCCATCATTATCTTCCCCCCTCTTTCTCTCACTATAATTCTCACTTCTCGTCTCTCTTCCAATGTCATTGTTAGTAAACATGTGAATCATAGCGGTGAAACAAGAGTAGACAGCTCACCCACTCCCTCCCATTTGGCACTGCGCTTGGCGCCATCGAAGTCATTGATAAACTATCATCAAACTGGCCAGAAAGCGAAAGAGGGGGACAGACAGGCAGAGAAAATGAGAAAGGAGGGAGAGAGTGAGAGAGCGGCAGTGAAGCAGAGAAAAGATGACGTCATGTACAAAGGAAAGTGTCTTGTCACGCCTGGATGCAGCTTCTTCTTCTCCTGTTCCTGCAACGGCCAGAATGGAACATCGGAAGATCTGCAAAGGCGCGCCACTCCAAGGAAGTTTTGATGTCGCCTTCGAGGAGCTTCGCCAGCTTCAGAAATGTATCGAATCCTTTTCTTCTTAAAAAATATAGCTTAATAGTTATGGCTAAATATAGCCCGACATTCCAAACATGGCAAATTTTTAAATATCAATTTAAATTTCCTTCATTTAAGTTCCCGAGAGAGAGAATAGAGAGAGAGAGAGTGAGAGAGAACGAAAGAGAGCGAGAGAGAGAGAGAGTGAAAGAGGGCTAAAGAGAGCGAAAGAGAGCGATAGAGAGAGATAGAGAGAGAAAGCGAAGGAGAGAGAATGCAGTTCTTCTATACAGCAGCGCCAGCAGATCTGCGCGGTGATCTGCATAGTTTCCTCCGTCTGCAGTGCGCTCCACTTCAGCTGAACTTTGATAGAGAATCGGAGAAGCCGCTTACTTCGAGAGAAATGGAGCAGATTATTGTGACGATTGAAAGGTTAGAATAATTGTTCTCACCTGCTGAAAATCGAAATAGAGCCCATAAAATAAATTAACTCTGTCTTCTCTTCCGCAAGCTCTCCGTATCTCACTCCTTCCGTCTCTCTCTCTCTCTCTCTCTCTCTCTCTTTCTCACTCTCTCTTCTCTCTTTCTCTCTCTCTCTCTCTCTCTTTCTCCCTTCACAGGTATTATTGGCAGCAGCCAAGCGGAACACGAAGAAGAGCTGCATGGCAGAGGGTCGGCCATTTGGTGAGAAGCAAGAGGAGAAGTCCGACTCCGTCCGAGTTGGAACGCGCTCTCTCGCCCAGTGTTCCTTGTATCATCTCCTGATCAAGTTGTCTTATCTAATCACTTCGCAAATGATGTACTCTATTTCGGAATGAGCGAGTGATTACTGTATATATCTTGAAAAGCAATCGATTTAAATAGTCTGTCAATATCATAAAACGCCGGCAAACAATTTATTATGAAACTCTTCCCCCTTACACGTAGAATGCTTATTATGAATAAAAAAAAATCATTATATTTTTTATGTAACTGCCGATTTTGAGCATCATGTTGTGCTTCCACTGAACAAAGTGCAAGATATTTTTTTTCAAATTCCTACCAAATGACCTTCCAATATTTGCCATAGCATCGTTCCCTTACTATTCAAGAGACTTTTAAGACTTATCAGGAACGTGTTTTATTTTGTGCATAAAATATTAATTAGCAGCATTAGCAGTATTTTTCTGTTATGCCGTGTAATATACACCTGAATTTTAGGTGCGAGTTCTGTATCTTAGTAAATCTCGTTTTCTTGCCGCACCAATTTTAATTACCACTAACAACAAGCACGCACTTTTTTATCAGTTGTAGTTTCACTGTCATTCATTCCTTTCTATTCTTGCCTATTTGCCTATATCATTTTAAGGTTTTTGTGCCTGATGACGCTCTGTAACAACTATGAACCGCCTTTCCAGAATAAGGTAATGCAAATAAAATTTGCTTTAGTATTTATTTATCGTTTTTTCCAGAGTGAAGAAAATTTTCTCCTGTTTGAACGAATCGAGCTCATTTTGTGCGATAACAGTGGCTGGATGGATGTAAAAGATCTGCAGGGACACTTGCTCAAGGCTGGTTGCCATTAACGTATTAACTGTGTTAACAGCGCTGTAATTAGACCACTCAGCCTAATTAATTCAGAAACACGTTCTCGATATCGCCATCGATGCTTTGCTACGCTTTTTTCGACTGAATCCGCACGTCTTTGAATTCACTACCTTCGAACGCGCAAGCAGTGTTAGAAATTGACTTTTTTTTGCTTTTCTGATATTAATTTTTAAAGATGACACATTTATGTTTTATGTTCAGGTCACCATGCTCGATTCTCAAGCTCGGAGGACTCTTATGAATGTTGCTTCGTGGCTTGCGAAGAAAGTTCCGTTTTCAGAAATTGATTCTAGGTATGTATTGTTGACTGCAATTTTTTTATTATTTTTTTTTAAATATTTATTCCCCAATTATTTTACTTGAAGGATATCCCCGGACGGTCTCTTCCTTCTAAAAAGAGTAGCTACTTCTCGCGACCAATCCATTTTCATTGTCAGCGAAGAAAGTTGGTTTTCTTTATTTGAAATACTTGGAGCTGATGTAATATTCTGGCCTGAGCATATTCACATTCTGATTTTTAAGATGATTTTACGATCGAACTGTGTGAGCATGCATCAGAAGCTCTTTGGCAGTGTGAAATCTACAACTGGATGGTGTCTTCTGAGGAGCACCACGACAGAACTCGAGAGAAGAATGAAATTAGAAGGGTCAGATCATCATGTCACTTACAATTTGTTTGTTTTTTCCCCACAGTTTCTTCCTCTCACTATGCTCATGTGAGCTTTTAGTTATTTCTTAGACATATTTCAGCTAACGAATTGTTTATTAACATTAAAATTAAGCCCAATGTTCGCGTTCATTCAGTTTGAAGAGCCGCTTCTCAAAAAAGATAGTTGTCGCTTCGACCAAAGCGAGGAAATCGTCGCAAAAGTCTTGCTCGTCGAGGTCAAGAAGAATTATATGAAGGTTCCAATCTTTATTCTGTAAAGAAACAGATTATGTTCCGTGTCTACCTTTTCTTCTTCCTGTCTTTGTGTATTGCTCGACAGTAATTCCCTTCCTTCTCATCAGGGAATAATTCTGGCTGGTCCTTTCGTCGGAGACAGCGTATACATAATGCCTTCACATCTCAACGTTGTTGCTGAAAACACTTTCATCAGTGATCTTGTTCGTTTCCATTTAAATTCTTTTCTTTATTCACTTCAACAAATTAGCCATATGCTCTGCGTGTTTAGCCGGACATTGTGAATTGTAGAGTGGGAAGTTTTCGACCAAAGCGAGAAAGTATTCTTTCAGGCACTCGTGACGTGTTTTCGGACGCACTTCTCAGCGAATCAGTGGAGAGCCACCGACTTTGAGATGATTTCTCAGCCAATGTCCATGTGTTATCGCAATAACAAGACGCTTCTCTCGCCTGAGCGACGGATTCGGAATCACAACTGGTGAGGCTCTCTTGACGATTAAAGAACTTTTTCTACTAAAGTAAAAAGAAAATTCAAAACCGTTATTATAAAGAATCTTTTCAAGTAAAGTAAAGAGAAAATTCAAACCCGTTATTAACTAAGTGGAAATGTATTTTCCTTTCAGGACTCCAACCGATATTGCGAGCGACTGGCAAGAACCGTCATCTTTTTCCGCGCAATCTCTATTCATTCCCGAGCATATGTCTTCTCTCAACTCGGATGAACAAGCGGGTTCGATGAATTGCAGTAACAAACGTTCCAATCTTGTGTTTATATTACTTCTTACCTGTATTTATTTAGGGGAACTCATTTGTCATTTGAGATATAAATGTTCGGAAACATTTACGGTCGGAACTCTGCGCATCTTCAGCGACTGAACGACTGATTATCAAGCAACTGGATCTCGCATATCAGTAAGTTGAGCATGATAACTTTATTCCCATAATATTTTTTAAGATTTTTAGCAGCTTGTTACGAAATAGGTTGATGGTAATTTCAGATATGAATTATTGAATATTAAAGTTGGAAAGTGTGTAAACGAGGTATTCAGGCAACTATCTGAGAAGCATTGCGAAGTTTCGCTGGAGATGGTTGCAGATGAGATCAAACTACGAAGATCCGTTCTCGAATCTGTTAAGGCGAATAACAGGTGAGGTTTTAGTTATTATTGCTTATTGTTTCTTATACCATAAGATTGAGCTTGATTAACTTTAATTGGAGATCGGAGTATCTGTTCGGAGACTGGGTTCAGCCGGAGGAAATGCTCATGCAGCGGCCTCATCTCTTCATCAGATCCACTGTTTGACTATTCTAGAAATGCATTCATTTTTTTTATCCTCTCCTTTTCACTGTTGTGCTCTGATTTAATGAGATCGCATATATTTATAGACAGAAGATGGAGTTGTAAACGTCAACGACGATGGAACTACACGAATGAACATCAATAAACTTCTAAACGCATTGGAAGTTGACTCGTCAATATATTCGTTTCAAGATATTTTGGAAATGTCAGTATTATTGTATTTTATGACTATGTATTGGAATAGTATGTAGTTTTAAGAAGGAAGGCAGATTGATACGGTATCTTATACCTTAAGAGTTCTGAGGGGCGACGCAGGTGAAAACCTACAAAGGATGGCTTTTGAGAGCGAAGAGAAGTTGATTCTTCTTCTACGCAACCTTGCTCCACTCATTGTGGTATGCCAATGAATATCTGATTCTTTTTATTCGATTGTTGAAATGAATTCATTCTCAGATATATACGGGATTGTTTCTTTCCTCAGCAGTTTTTGCTTCTTGAAGTACCTAGTTTTATTTTGCGGCTATATTTGAATGAATTTAAGTTGCAGGGTAAAGACATGTGATGAAATTGGTTGGACTCCTAATGAAATGAACACATTTGTAGTACGGGAACGGTGTCTTCCGAATGAACGTGGTTTCTGTCTCGGACGTGATCCTTCCCAACGCAGCTCTCCGCCTAAGCGGAGAGTGCGAAGTGGAAGAGAAGAGCTGGCCGGTGTCCACGGGGGACTTGTTCTGCTCCAATCTACTTTCCGATTGCTCAGTCACTCAGCCATCGGTTGTACCCACTACCATCTTTTAGACGCGGATATTTACTTGGCCTTAATTTATATTACCGTATACGGTATTTTTATGCCTATAATATAATAAATCGTGTAATTTTATTATGAATTTGTCTTTTTCGATTATTATTTCACTGTGTTTTTATAAATAATAATCATAATTTATACGATGTACGGGTGAATTGCTATCTTTGTTTAGCTTTACTTTGTGTTTTCCTGTGAGATGCGTGAAGCCATGAATGAAGAAACTAGTGAGTTGTTGATAATAATATGATGAGATTTCGTTATATACGACGGCTGATCTATTTTGGCGGTGTTGACGAGTAGTGAAAGGAGATCGTGTCATCGACCCCTTTTCATGCGGTGGAGGAATCCTTTTCTTTTCGGTCAACTGGCGAGGTCTCTTAATCTCCTTTATGAGTCTATGAAATGATAGGGAGAGAAGAATTTTGTGAGACCAGTTAAATGGTCAAAAACCAGAGATGCATCCTAACTGTTGAGACCCTATTGATTACTGAAATGAAGTTTTGTCATGGACAAGTTTCATTCTTAATTATCTTTTGGCCAAAAAGATGTTTTTGTAATGGCTTAGTTAGTTTTTGCCTATTTTTTCTCGCTCAGTTCTTTCACCGAAGCTGAATTAATTTCCTTTCTTAATTGTCGTTTTCTCGATTTCCTAGTAGCGGTTACGTTCACTGTTTTTTTCACTCTAATAGAGTCCCCAGTATTTACTATTTTTTAGTACAGTCACGGGGGGTAAATTTTAGGGAAGGTTCTATTAGACGGAAGGGTTCAGTGTACTTATTCAGATTCAGAAAATCAGTTAGTGCTAAGAAACTATATAAACGTTTCCAATAATTTTTCATTTCTCATTGAAATATGCAAACTTTATACAATATTCAATGATTTATTTGTTTTTCATCAGAGGTTTTCATCCTCAAAGCTAGAAGGTGTTAATATAGGTTCTATTATAGGGATTGCAATATTGGTACTGTTCTCCGATAGTTCAGTTGGTTGGTATTCTATTAGGAGTGGGTTCAAGGAGAGGTTATTCAGTATCTCTCGCGTTGTTTAATCTTTTCTACTTGTAGCCTGCCATCATTCTGCTTTCGTCCCTCTCTCCGTCACTCTACTTCTTCATACGAACCTTTGCTTTTCCAAGAATTCTCGTCTTCCGTTTACGCGAATTGCGTACAATTCCGTTGTTGTTGTCGTCTCGTCTTCATAGATATGGCTCTTTCATCCAGCATTCTGTGGCTGCATCCTTCTCTCGCCCACCACTCACTCACTCAACTATTTCTCTCTCTCTCTCTGTCCCTCTTTATCTCTTGCTCACTACGTCTACCCAATCTCCTTCTCACCTTCCCTTCCTCTCATGTATTGGTAGGGATGCTTCTTTGGCCTGTTTAGATGAGCGTAAGTCGTGTGAGCGGGAGCGGATTGCTGGCTGCTGCTCCAGTGCTTTCTATTCTCTCTTGACCCTCTCTCTCTCTCCCTCTCTCTCTCTCTCTCTCTCTCTCTCTCTCCCTCTCTCTCTCTCTCTCTCTCCCTCTCTCTCTCTCTCCCTCTCTCTCTCTCTCCCTCTCTCTCTCTTTGTCTTTCCGTCTGTCTGCCTCTATCTTCCTCATTTCCTCCCATTCCACATCTCAGAAGGCGTGATTGCTTCATTGCTCAGCTTCTGAAGCGACAGGCTAAATGAAAGCTCTGACAGTAGCCGAGAGAGAGAGAGAGAGAGAGTAGAAGAACAAGAGAACACAAGGTGAGGGGATATAGTAAGACTTTCCTCATGCGTCTCCTTCATATTTTCCTGCATCAATGTCGCTGTTCACACTCAAGAGAAAGAGAAAAGAGCGAGAGATTGCGCGGAAGAGAGAGACGCCGACATGCAGTCCATTGCCGTCAACAACAGCGCTACGTGGATACATACGGAGGAGAGAGAGAGAGAGTAGAGATTGGTAGAGAGAAAGGTGGAATGAGGGCGGAGAGATAGATTGAGAAAGTGAGAATGGAAGAGAGTGCGCAAAGTAAAAGTGCACGTTATCGCTGCGACGAGAGTGGCGAGAGCGAGTTGTTTATGTCTTTTTGGTCGCCGTCTAGCCGCCCGGACTCTCTTTCGATGACACGCTCTCACGCTCTTCTCATCTCGTTGTACCACTGTCTCCACTCATGTTGAACTATTTCTCCTCTCTTCTCATTTCTCTCGACTCTCTGTCGCATTCCCCTTCTCTCTCACTCCTTTTGCCTCTCCATTTCTCCGAATTTCTCTTCTCGCAGCCGCTCTCTTGGTGTCCAACGCAACCGTTGTAGCAACACAACATCGTCTTTTCTCTCTTTCTTCTGCACTCTCGGCTTTCTTCTTTCTCTCTTCACTTATTCACTTTCTCCCATCGTTTTGTTCCTTTCTTACTGGCTCCCTCTAAAAACCTCTCTCACTCTCTCATTCTCTCTCTCTCTCTCATTCTCTCTCTCTCTCTCTCTCTCTCTCTCTTGAACACACTCATATCCTCCACTTCCATGGCTGCTGCTGTTGCGATCGCGACTGGTCCTGTACTAGACTAGCCGGTCTTTCCGCCCTTTCTCGTTTTATTCTTTATGATACAGCTTATCGATATCAGTTGAAATAGGGCAGCTTGTCATATATATATATATTTTTTTTTAATATAGACTCAAATATTTTAATTTGCCTATCTTATGTTTGAGGATTATTTAACTAATGGAGAAACCTGGTACTTTACAGCCCTAATCCTGGCTGCGGTACTCATCTCGATAAATTTTTTAGCGAAAATTTTTTCCTCTTGTCTTTCTGTATGCTTTCTGCTGCTTTAACAATTCATAATTGTGGCGCGATTATTTGGTGGTCAAATTTCTCTCAAACTTCACCGAAATGTTCTGTTTAGGTGGCTCTAGGCTCGTTCTTCCTTTCTAGAGCGTTCGATTCGTCAAATAAGGTTCATTATTTATCTGTTGTTGAGCCATATTTGGGGTCGATCCTCACTACGTTGATAGCCTATCTTTATTCTTACTTTTGCATTCACTAGAAAATTCTAGAGTGTACAAAACGGTTCACTGATGAGGAAATGCGCGAACAGAGATTTTCTTTTTTCTACAATAATATATTGAGTTCCTATTTGAAATGCAAGAATTATTTAGCTGTCCAATTATTTTTCATTCCTAGGGATTCTAAAATAGTGCTAATTACGGGTATCTTGTTTATATCAGTTAGGAAAAGGATATTTCGTAGTTCCGTTTCAAGATCTCATGAAAAATTCTTGTTTTCCTTTTATTTTGATGTTTCTAATCTCTATGGGCATGCTGTTGAAAGGGGAGTGTTGTTAGTTGTTAGAGGCCTTGTCGCTGCTTCGGCCACCCCAAGGCGCCTCATCTAGACAAACAACTAACTCTTTTCGTTCTCATACATCATCGTTCTCTCGCCCTCTCAGCATTCTCACGATCTCTCTCTCTCTCTCTCTCTCGTTCTCACATTTTCTCTTTCTCTTTCTGTTTTCATCCCCTCGTCGAATTCTCGTCACGTGGTAGTGCCTGCACTTTCCCGCAAACATGTACTCAGCCCGCATTGATTACGCGGACAGAGCAGAGCGGGAAAGCGCCAGCAGCAGCCTCTACTCCTACCTTTCCTCCTGTCTTTCTTCTCCGCTTTCTCTCTCTCTCTTTCTCTCTTTCTCTCTCGAGTATTCGTTTCCTTCACTCCCCTCTCTCTTTCGCTCTCTCTTTCCTTCAGCTTCTCCCTCGCTTATGTACTCTTTTAATTCTCTCCGCGGCCCATCGCTTCTTTCTAACACCACGCAGCAATCAAAATCAGCAAAACTGCTTTTTCTTCTTTTCCTTTTAGTGTGTTTCTGCTTTTAAATATCGTATTGATACGAGATGTGTAATGACATTTGCTGGCTAATCTCTTCTCAGAAGCACGCAAAAGGATGAAAGAAGATTACGCCTGGCGCCCCATGGATTATCTTGTTTTCCTAACCGGTTATGTAATTTTTAAGTCGGGATTCATATGGAAGAAAATTCAGACGAGGATAATTTTTATGATTTCCCTTGACTAGCAACTCCCTTTTTTCGGAGCTGAAGCGTTTGATTCCTATCTCATCATTCGTTTAACATGTTTGCTTTTTAGTTATATTGTTTTTTCCTATTTTATACGGGTTACGTTAAAATCTCCTGACGATACTTTTAGAAGCTTCGAAGTTGTTTGTCTACCCCAAAGAATGCCAGAGTAACAACCCTCTTTTCTACTGTAAAAGACAAAGACAAAGTAGTAATAGCTGGTGTTCTTGAATGTCGTGGCTGGTAGTCGGAAGATACTTTCCCTTTCATTATAATTCTTGCTTCACTGCGCATCTAGTGGTTTCTTTTTTTTTGTCTCGTTCTATGAGTATCTCTCATTTCCTTTTTCTCCTTCATTTTCAGGATACAGCCAGAGGTGTCTATCTTAAGTGGAATTGAATTATTCTATGTGTCAAGTTTTAGAAATCTAATTTTTTTCTTTTTGTTACCCAGACCAGCAAGTAGTTACTTTCATTTATTTCTTCTTTCGATGAATGAGATATTCTAGACAATTAGATATCAAAAGTTAGTAAAGCAGGTTGTTCAATGCGGACACATAACTTGTGAGCGTAAAAGGACTGTCGCTAAATGTTGGTGTGCGCCCGAGTGTTGTTCTCCTATTGTCGAGCTTCTTTGGCGAATTGCTGCTCAATCGCCTTGGTGGTCGAGTCCTTGCCTCTTTGGACTATTGTCATTTATCTGCCCCACTTTTGCTTCTTCATTCTGCCTCTCATCAGCTCTCTCTCTCTCTCTCTCTCTCTCTCTCTCTCTATCTCTTTCTTTCTTTCTTTCTCTCTTTCCCTCTGTCCTTACTCAATTTCTTTCACACTCCGACCAGTCTATTTTTGTTGGGAAACCCTTGGTTGCTTGTGAGCTAAAGAATGCGAGTTTCAACGGGAGATCCCTGTTTCCTAACGATTATTGTGCAGGAGATTTCTTTTATTTTGGCCGCGTTATTTTATGATTGTGCTTTTCTCGATTTGTCTGCGCTCGCTGTGATTTATATTTTTCTCTACCCTTTATTCTCACTTATCGGGTTTAATTCCTCTTGTTTCCGGTAATAAACTCGAGCAAACGCCACCTATCTTTAAGACAATTCATCGGGTGAAAAGGAGAAATTGTGAGCGCCTTAAGGAAGTGCATCCTCCGTGGATCTCTTCATTCCCATTTTACTCTGTTTCTCCCCCTTCTCTCTGTGTCTGCCTTTATGTCTTCGTCTCTCAGTCCCTCTGACCCTCTCATTCTATTTCTCATGTTTTGTTTTTCACGCACTCTGTCTGTCAACGCAGGATTGGAAATGTAATGCGGGAAGGAGTTGTTATTCTGTGCTGCTGTCTGTCGTCTGCCCCTACCCTTTTCGTCTCTTATCTTTCTCTCTCTCTTTCTTTCACACTATCTCTATCCTCTACTCTCATCGTCTACTTCCTGTGCCCGCCACTATTCTTCCTGCCAGCCAAGAGATGAGCTACTAAAGGCCCTTCCATCCTTCCTTGTCTCGCTGTCGCCCTCACCACTGCTCTCTCTCTCCCTCTCTCTCTCTCTCTCTCTCTCTCTCTCTCTCTCTCTCTCCTCTCTCTCTCTCTCTCCCTCTCTCATAGTCGTTTATTCTCCCATCTATCAGTGATATTGATGCTGCTGCCTTCCGCCTTGTAACTGCCATGATCGCCGCTTCTCTTTCATTTGATGAGCGTGCCTTTGTTGTCCACCTGGGGAGGCGGTCGGCCTTCAAGAAGGTAACGGTCTCTTGGATGCCCCCATCAGCTGAGATGTGTCTGAAATGCCCCACCACTGACACTTAGAGCCGTTTAACCGTCTGAACCACTCCGCTTCCTGTGGTCTTCCTCACTTTCTCTCCCTCTCTCCCTCTCTCTCTCTCTCTCTCTCTCTCTCTCTCTTTCTCTCTCTCTCATTCTCCTCGTTCTTTCTTTATCCGCTAATTTGAGCTGGAAACTAGCATAACTGCGTGTTTTCACGAGTCGGCATAATGAAATTGGCAAGGGGCCAAATTAGCCGGGGTTACTTGCGTTTTCATTTTGTGTAGTCTTCTTTCTCTTCCTTCTTGAAAGCAAGCATGAGTCCCTCTTCAATGACGCTGCCTCTGCGTCAATGATCCTTTTCTATTTCACACTCTTTTAATCTCTCTCTTTCTCTGTCTCTCTCTATCTCTATCATTTCTCTCGTTGTTTTCTGAAAAATGAATCTGTTTATTCATTTAGTTACTCCCTTTCATTTTTACGAACTGGACGCTTGTTTTCCGGGGTTGTGAAAAATACGTGGAATGTTGTTGTTGCAGCTTGTAGCAGAATAGTTGATAGAAGAGAGGGATAGAGAGAGGGACAGAGAGGGGGGGGGGAGAGAGAGAGAGGAAGAAAGAGAGAACTCAGCTACTCCGCCACTGTGATGTTTTCGCCTCGACAAATGATAAGAAGTGTCGCTCGTAGTAGAGAAGTCCCTGCGCACTTGGCAATTCCAAGTATGCACAATGCACGAATCCATCTCGCTTTATGCCGATTTTCTAGCTCCCGATCTCACACTTCTTCTCTCCATCACTCTTTTCTTTATGCTCTCACTATTTTCTTCTCTATGTCTCTCACTCTTTCCTTCTCTCTCTCTCTCTCTCTATCTATCTCACTCTTTTTTCTCTCTCTATCTCTCTTGCTCTTCTCTCTCTCTCTCTCTCTCTCATCGCTTCCTCTGGCTCGGGGTGTTTACAGCTGATAGAAACGATGCAGGGAAATTTTGTTGTTGTGCAAGCTTGCCACGGCAAGCACTTCGCTCGTTGTGCTTTAGGCGGAAACGGATTGAAGGAGGGGGAGTTGAGTGAGAGAGAGAGAGAGTGAGAGAGAGAGAGAGAAAGAGAGAGTGGGAGAGAGAGCAAGAGAATAAGTGGAGGGCATCGAGCGTGTAAATACCCTATAGACAATTTATCTTGTCGATTCGTTTGTCGTATTTCCCTTAACATTTCCCTTTTATTTTGTTTTATCTGTGCATATTACTCTCTCGCACTCTCTCACTCACTCTTTCTCTCTCTCTCTCTACCTCTCTCGCTCTCCATCTCCTACTCTTTCCATCTTCGTTTATCCACATCTTGGCTGCCAGTAGTAGCAAGATTTCATATTGCGATATTGTACCCCGACTTCTGAATTCAGCCTCTAGTTTGTGCAGGCTCTTTGTTATGCCGACGCCCACTCCATTGTAGCTGATCTCTTATCCTTTCTCTGTCCCCATCTCTATTCTATCTCTATCTCTGCCTCCCTCCCTCTCTCTTTTGCTCTCCCTCTCTCTCTCTCTCTCTCTCTCTCTCTCTCTTTCTTTCTTTCTTTCTTTCTTTCTTTCTTTCTTTCTTTCTTTCTTTCTTTCTCTGCCTCTCCTTCTTCGTGCTTTGTTCTCATTTATTTTCCGTTTGTTATTTAATTGCCTTTCATTCATTCATGCTTTCTTCCTTTACCCTCGTTATGTTTCTTTTTTTACAACTTCGGCTTCCCTATCCTCCCTTCTGTCCCACTCTCTCTCTCTCTCTCTCTCTCTCTCTCTCTCTTTCTTCTTTTCTCTCTCTCTCTCTCTCTCTCTCTCTCTCTCTCTCTTTCTTCTCTCTCTCTCTCTCTCTCTCTCTCTCTCTCTTTCTTCTTTTCTCTCTCTCTCTCTCTCTCTCTCTCTCTATTCTCATAAACTCTCTTGTTTTACTCATCGGCTGACATCGATCACGTGATATGCAGGAGAAGTTTGTGAAAGCGGGTTGCTTGGCTTTCCTTCTTCACAAAGTGCACAACAACAAACCGTCTATCTTCCCTGCCCGTCTCTCTCTCCTTCACAGTCTTTTCTCTCCCTTTTCTCCAGTCTCCCTCTCTCTTTCCTCTCTCTCTTTTCTCTTTCTCTCTCTGTCTCTCGCTCCATCTCGACTGAAACAGTAGAGGGAGAATGCGATAGAGTGATTTGGCTGCATTCAAGCGGCCTCTTCATGCAAACAACACCTCGTGCTTTTACCTCTTCCTATCTCCCTTCCTCTTCTCTCACTTTCTCACTCTTCCTCTATTTCGCTTGGCACTCATCACATTTGGTTGTTTAACCCTTTTAATCAGAAAGTTTCATGTTTTTCTATCTCTTGTTTCTATTTTTTAAATTCTTCTGCTGGCTTAAATTCCACTTAAATTGGCATTGCTAAACATTCAAGATTTTTGGGCTGTTTCTGTTTCTGGTATCTCTAAACGGGAACTAAAGAAAGAGAGCGAGAAAGGGAGAGAGAGAGAAAGAGAGAGAGAGAAGAAAGAGAGAAAAGAGAGAGGTAAATACGGTGTACAGTCTAGGTAATGGAGAAGTTAGCTGAAAGTATAGTACTGATGACAATGATGAGGTGGTGTTAGCCTCGTGATTCACCGAACACACCCACCAGCACGTCCCTTTACATCCCATTCCCCCACCCCGTTCAGCCCCACCCCTTCTCCTCCCCCCTTTTCTTGCCCGCACCACTTAACCTCATTCCCTGATGCCCTTCTTTGACATCACGTGTCCTTTTCCCCTCCCCTCATGACTGTTGATAAAGCTTCTCTGTCGAGGATGCCTCTGACGACACTGAATATACGATGTTCTAGAAAATAAACTCTCGTCGACAACAACAACGGCTAGGCGGCTATCCTGTCGCCTTTCCCGAGTTGCTTCATCTCTGGCGCACTATCTAGTGGTGACGAGAGAGTGCGAGAGACGGAGACGCAGACGTGGAGAGAAGGCCCGAGGCAGTGAAGGGCACTCTCTCTGTCTCCACACGTGACACGAGAGGAGGTCGTCGCGTGTGCGCCACTTCGGAAGTGCACCGCCCTCTTTGCCCTCCTCAGCACCCTGTCCCTTTGGTTGGTAAGACCCCGTTTGTGTCTTTCCTTTTGCCGGTTCTTTTATTCTTCATATGTATAAATTTTTTTTAGTACGCTCGTATCCTTGCAATGGTGTACTTTGGACTAAACGATTGTTTTTGTCTTGATGACCACTTGATTTGCAGGGGAAGTGGCTGGAATGTCCGAGTGACGTGTCGGAGACTGCGACAAAAGTGAAGAAGTAGTAGAAGAAGAGGCCTCTCTTCTCTCCAACTCCAGCTGCGACTGCCATGCGTGTGCTAGAAGAGTCGATTGGACGAAGCAGGTACAGTACACTCGCTTGTTAACAAGCGCACTATAAATATTCTCTCTCTCACTCTCTTGTGTTCTTTTTCTCTCTCCCTTCTCCTCCCCAGACTCATCTGCGTATTTGCAGTAGTGCTTTTCTTTGCATTGCTCCTGATACATTCTACTGACCGATGAGGCTTATTTAGTTGCGTAGTTAACAAGAAGGCAATAGTATTGCGTGTAGACTGGCTTTTCACGCTGTTTACTCTAATTCTGTCGCTATTTTGCACCGTTTCTCTCTCTCTCTCAATCTCTTTTACTACCTCCTGATTTCCCCACCGTGTTTCCATTTTCTCCTTCTCTACCTTCATTTATATTTTCTCATGTTGCTCCCACACTCTGATATCTACGATAACAGCCTACGGTACTTGGCCTTTATCCGGAGAGGATTAGACTCTTCTTTAGCCTGAGGGGAGAGCGCGAGATTGGGAGGAGTGGCAGGGGGATAGTGAGAGGAGGGCTGCCATCTCTGCCGCCGTCAGACATTAGTCCTGCTGTATGACCGAGCGAAACACCGCCGACGTGTTGCCTTTTGCGCAGGAAGATGTGAAGATGTTAGTGGGGGAACACAATCTTGCGCAGTGCATTTTTGCTGTTGGGTTAGGGAATAATCTTGGTGGTTCACCCGTACTATCGTCCTCTTTTTGCTGTTGGGTTAGGGAGTAATCTTTGTGGTTCACCAGTTCTATCGTCCTCTTGATTTCCCTTCGCTGAAGATTCCCTTTGATTCTTTATTTCTTTGATCTTTCAACTTTCAAATTTATGACTATCGATTAAAGTTGTTTACATTGTAGGGAAAGCATGGCAACAGCATCGACGGCATTTGAAGAAGAAGAGAAAGGCGTTCTCAAGTCGGGCGTCTTGACTGCCGGCTTTGCACCCGTGGTCAGTCTTTCAGTTCTCTCTCTCTCTGTCTCTCTCATCGCTTCCTCTCCCTCGCTCATATCAGCTGCGAGAGGAGCATATAACTCAAAAATAAAGTTGACGTGTTATTCTTTATCGTTTTTAATGCTTTGTTGACATGAATAGTTGCAGTGAATTGTGTGTGATATCAGTACCCTTTGGCGCTCTCTCCTCTGGTTTGGCGGAAGGAGAGATTAGAGAAAGGGCCTAAGAAGGAAAGTAGGCGAGAGAGAGTGAGATGAAGTGAGAGGCGGCAGAGGGACAGAGGAAGTTTGTTGAATGTTTCATTCAGTCTTCTGTTCTCTGAGTTGATGACTGGAATGGGTCGCCTTTTCTGATAAGCGGCCCTTCTTCCTGTGCCTGTGGCGCCATTTCAAAATGGGCCCTGCTTCTCTCCATCTTCTGTGCTCTCTCGCTCCTCTCATGCTCTCATCACTCTGCGAACTCTGTCGCCCCGTCTGCCCTTTCATGGTATCTCCTTCTCCCATGTCACTGTCAGAAAGCATCTGCCAGGCGACTCCTATCATCATGTCTGCAAGCATGTTTACGCTAGATTTCTATCGGGCTCATCTCTCTGTCTCTTTCTCTCTCTCTCTGTCTCTCTTTCTCTCTGTCTCTCTCTCTCTCCCTGTCTCTCTACCTCTCGCTCTCTATCCCTCAGCTGTCATCTTTCGCTTCCCTCCCTTCTGTTTCTCTCTACCATGTGCGCTATGCAACATTTTCGAGGCCAACAGCAGAGGAATGATGAGAGAAAAGAGAGGGTGAGAGAAGCCTTTCCAAGAAGGGAGTGAGAGAGAAAGAGATTGAGAGAAGAGAGAGGAAAAGAGTTAGAGATGTGCGGGCAGAAACATGTTTGGCATATTGCGAGCTTCAAGCGTATGCGAAAATATTTTGCATGGCTCTTATCCAAAGACGCAAAATGTAAGTTGCTTTGGAGTTAATATGTTTGCGACGGTTGGATGAAAGAGAGAAAAGGATTAGAGACGGCGGAAATCAGAGATCTAAAAGATGAAGCAACCTCATTACACCGCATTGGAAATTTTGAAGATTACTCATCGCAACATGTTGCGTTTCAAAGGGAAAGTGAAGAAATGCTCGTGGTGATGATGCTACTCAGGATTCAATTAATTAGAGGGCACTTTTTTGTATTAAAAAATAAGTTAGCATTGTTAGAGTTTTTTTTGCGAAAGTTCTAAAAGAAAAATGATTTTGAAAGCGCTGTTAGCTTTGGATATTTTAAGTAAGTATTTTCGTTGATGTCTCGCGTCGCCGCTAAAGTAGCGTTTTATCACATAATGAAAGTGAAACATGATAATGGCGGCTGGTGGCGAGCTCGGCGGATGGAAATTGCACTTTCTTGTGCCGTCTGCGTCTCGCTCTCTTCCATACTCTCTCGCAAAGTCGTAAAGTTGTTTTCGCTCACTCACCCCAGTGCTAAGCCGTCTATCATGTTAGAGAGAAAAAATAAGGGATCGTCTTTCTCTCTTTTTGAGGTGATCGATTGCTATTTCAATTAAATTAAAATTTCAAAAGAAAGATTAAAAAGGAATTTGTTTGAGAAGAAGAAGCAGATCTTCTACGTTGTGCTGTGCGAACGAGCGCTTGAGCTGCACGAATCGGAGAAGTCATGGAAAAAGAAAAAGGTCGATTCCTAATAGTTCTTCCCACTGTTTAATGAGACTGGAGACCATTGTTAATAATGGTAAATTAAGTCATATCCAATGTATGTATTAATTTTCAGCCACCGAAGCATCTCGTGGATCTTTCCGTTGCATTCAACGTCTCTAACGACCATGTCCGTTCTTTTTACTTGCTTATTGAATTTTTAATTGGAATAAAAACAATGAATTTTACGAAATACACGAGGATTAGTCACCAAATTAGGCAGAGGATGAAATTTCTTTTATTATGAAACGAATCTCTTAACTGCCCGTCCAACCTTTCTCATCTTTCGTCATTGTTTACATTTCCTCGCACTCGTTGTCATCCAACCAAGTTGTACAGGCATGCAATGGACTTTCTGTCCTTTGTGGCGGAGCCATATGACAGCTCACATGGCACAGCTCATGATGCTTCATTCTTGTCTTAGTTCTTTCCCTCTACATCTCTCTCTCTGTCTCTCTCTCTCTCTTTCTTCACTCTCTCCCTTTCTTTCTCTTTCTACCTTTCGATCTTTTCACCTCTCGCTCTGCTTCTCACACGAAGTCCATAAACGCGTGGTTGGCTCGAGAATAATTCAAAGGCTACAGAGGCCTCCATTACCCTCTTCTCCCCGCGTACTATTTCTCTCACCGTGTGCTCTTTTCCTTCGTTCAACTAGCATACTTTGGTACGCTCTCTTTCGGGAGAAGAAGCGAACTTCATCTGGTGGAGAGGTCCATGCTTCTCTGTCGGCTGTGGCAGAAGAATCTCTCTCACTCTCTCTCTCTCTCTCTCTCTCTCTCTCTCCCTCCCTACTCCCCATCTTTGTCCCTCAATGGCTTTCTCTTAGTAGCGAGAAGGCTCTTTGGTTGGCTGGCAGACTTGTTTTCGTCGTCCTTCCAACGTCCTTTGCCACGAGGCAGAGAGCGCAAGACTCCGCCCACGAGGAGTCGGCTGGAGGAAGGAGCAAACACGACTGGACCTTAGCTGAAGAAGAGGAGACAGGGAGAGAGAAGCGAGAGGAGAGAGAGAGAGAGAGAGAGAGAGAGAGAGAGATGTGTCCTTCTACATAATATTGTAGAGAACGCATGCTCAACTAGGCTACAGTGAGAAATGTGACAGCGTGAGCATGACAGAGGAAACATAACAACTTGAAGTAGGGGATAGAAAGAGGAATTCAAACGTACTCTATAACCAAAACAATTTCTGTGAGCATACTCCACATCTTGCATCACTTTATTAAATTATGTGTCTAAAAACTCTCTCTCTCTCTCTCTCTCTCTCAGCCTCTCTCTCCCTGTCAAATGTCTTGAAGTAGATTTCGCTTTCCTTCAGACATTCAGGATTTCAAACTTGTTCTCTTTTCTAGCTTAATGCTGGCCTTTTCTGTCGCGTAGTGTGTAGAGAGTGGAACGCCTCCTCATGTTCCTTTCCAACACAGCTGCATTCTTTTCTCTCTTTCTTTTCCTCTCCTCCCCCCTACTCCGTTCCTCTCTCATTCTCTAAATGTTTTATTCTCTATCTTTATCTCTCGCTCTCGCGTGCACTCTCTCGATCTGTTTTCTCTTAGCTTGTGTCCCTTTTTCCCATCCACGACGTAAGGAATGCCGGAACGAACTGGCACAATGCCCATTACTCTGCATCTTTGCACTCTCCTCATCCACCTGCACTCTAGCCTCTTGCATCATTGTAACTCTCTCATACTCCCTGGCACAAGTGCGACCTCTTTCTCTCGCACTCTCTCCATGGAACACACTCTCTATTTCTATCCTCTAGCCGCCTCCTCTCTCTATCTTCATCTCACCATCTTTTCTTTTTTGAGTAGGCCACACGAAGAAGTACGCGCACACTTGAAGTAAGAAGGGACCGACAAGGGCTGAACTATTTACTCCGCGAGAATTATAAACCATAAGGGACATTCTCCTGACGAAACAAGGGGAAATGGGAATTGGTGTTCAAAATTATTTCATAGACTGTCCCGAAAGTGCTGATTACGGAGAACTAAGCTATTCATTGTCAGTTTTGGAAAGCCACAGAGATGTTGTGCTAGCCTTAGAAATGCGTAAAACGTCATCTTTGATTTGCTACATTAACGAAAATGAAGATACCCTCTCTCTCTCTCTCTCTCTCTCTCTCTCATTTTCTCTCTGTCTCAATCCCTCCCGCCTTACCTCTCGCTTCATCTCTCTCCTGTTTCCACCCTCCCTCATCTTCAGCCAAGAGACTTGGTAAATGACTAAGCTTGAGTGGTGTGGGCGTTCACTCAAGACATAAAATGAAGCCTGAAATTTATCGGCCCTTTCCTCATCTTCTGAAACTAATCTCATGTTGCTGCTAAACAACCGGAAGGAAAGGGGGACATTTAACAGGTTGAATTGGGTGACTGGGTAGGAGAGAGAGATAAAGAAAAAGACAGCGAATGGGAGGGAAATTGGAAATGTTCATAAAGAGAGAGAGAGGGAGATAGAGAGAGAAAGAGAGAGATAGAGAGAGAAAGAGAGAGAGAGATAGAGAGAGAGGGAGATAGAGAGAGAAAGAGAGAGAGAGAGACGGCAAGTGAGAAGGCGGAAAAGAGTTCCTCAGTGTTGACCCGAGAGCACAAATTGAGTGAGTCTACCTTGATCGGAATGGTGAATGAGTCCGCCTGATGCTGAATTCTCTTGAGGATGTTAGGTGAGAAACAGACAGCAGAAAGGGAAGTCATTGAAGTTGACAACGAAGAACAATCACAACTTGTCGAAGGTGAGCTGATTGTTGATGTCAAGCTAAGAAGTGGTTGAACTCTGAGTCTTTGTTCTTCTTACTCGATCAGTTGTGTTTGCTTTCCACCGGAATTGTTGATGATCGTTGAAGAATGGATTGACCAACAACTGGCTGGAATAGCAAGGAAGCTGGGAGAGAGAGAGAGAGAGAGAGAGAGAACGGTGAGGATAGACAGACTATACGCATTCCATGATATCTCCGGATTTGCTACTTTTATCAAGGAAATGCATTGAATACAACGATCACTTCAAATGTTTTGAAATCGAAGTGAATTGTCTCTAGTCTGGTGCATTGTTTTGAAAAGATGGATTTTTGGCTTTTGCCCCTCACAGACGACGTCTGCCGTATTTTGAGTCGGATGTTTGCTGTCGCATTGTGATTCCATAGTCAATGTATTCTTACTTTCCCACCGTATTTTTCTCCTCTTGGGGCTTCCTTGCCATGGAAAAGGTAGAAAATTGTACACGAGAAGTGCTCACTTGTGATATAAGATTAGAAAATATCATGATAGATATCTCTTACTCTTGTTATTACTCCTTCAGTCGGAAAGGAATGGCCGAGTATGTCACTGGCATTGCCACATATTGAGCCAGAAGTGCATAGAAAGGAGGAATGAATGAGCAAAGTAGAAGACGACATTCAACGTCAGAGAAATGCGTCACTATGAAATGTTGATTACGCAGCCTGCCCAAGTGGGGGCATAGAAAGATGTGGAAAGAGTAAACACGTAGGCGGGAAGTCATTCTAATTCTGTCAACAAAAAGTTGAGTTGAGTTAACACAATACATAACCTTATGTAAATATTAGTACAAAGTAATATTTTTTGTTGTAACTAATTTAGGATGATAACATTTTCGTTGCAGTTGGATGCAAAGCTGAAGAGATGCGTGTGCTTGATGGGACCAGATGAGACATTGGTGCTGAAGGGAGACACAGATGCCGTCAATGCGGAGTGGTACTCTTTTCCCGTGTTTCTGGTGTAGTTCTAAGATATGCTTGTACCAATCATTCAAGTGGTTCTAATTATTATAAATTTGCGGCAGTATATTTTTGAGATGTTATGATTTTTGATTACTGGAATAAAGAGAGATTCAGGTACGACGCAATCCTCTCTGCCGTCATTCCCTCGCGGGCCCTTCGGCTTGGTCGCCCTGTTCAGACACTCGAATTCTTCGGTTTGTTTTAGTCGTTTATTTAATTCTTTATCATTTAAATGATAGGAAAGCATGAAAGTATGCGTCACAAATTGACTAATTTTGAAGTATTTATAAACTGCAAATGAGAAAGAAAGAAAGGAATGAATTTTCAGAGTGTGCGTACGACGTGGAAGTTGTGGGGCAGCCGCGTTTGAAGAGACCCGTCAAAGGAGAGGAAATTCCCAACTTCGCGAATCGGCATAAGGATCTCCAGGGTATGCACTTGCGTGTGTGGTCGTGGCTTTTGTACCAGTTCATAAAACGTTATTTTATTTTTTAACAAAGCCTTTCTTTTAATTTATATGATATAACTGTATAACTTTAGGTCCCCGCCGCCTGTGTTTCTACGCGCATACAATTGTGTTGTGCAAGCGACAAATTGAGCCGGCTATGACTGGCGGGCCGCCAGAGGGAATTCCGCCCTTCCAGATTGATGACTTCCTCGAGCTGCAGGCAAGTCTAATCTAGAGTCAAGAAGCACAAGTTTGGAACTCAACATATTATGAGTGGTTGTTTAGCTTGCAGAACATAGGCAAATGTGAAGACTTTCGATCACTTTAGGGCAGAAGCACTTGTTTCTGAACGGGGGGTTAAGACAAGTATTAATGAGTCTTTCCCTTCCAGCGCAAATTCATTCCGAACTATGGCTCGCAAGAACGTTACTTCATGATGAGAATGGGGCGAGGATCTCCGATGGGGCAGTGCGAGTTGTGGTGTCTCTGTGAAAGCGACGAGGTTCTTTCATTTACCTGAATCATAGCCTATTACTTCAATGTAATGAACAGTTTTCTATTCCTTTGCTATTGTTCACTTCTACCTTTGTACTACCATGATCTATCAGTAAGTGCAAAAGGAATAGCAAAAATAAATGTGCAAGATGACGATTTCAGGTTGCCAGCCACATTCACGCGCAGCTGAACGGAATAATTGAGAGAGAGGGCGAGAAGAAGAAGAAAATGGGCAACGGGTTACTTCTCTTTTCTTATCTCATCCTTATTTGATTGTATCACTCTTCATCTTCCAAAAAATGTGGCGGTTGATTAACAGAAGATATCTCAGGTTGTCTCCAATCGTGCCGCAGATTCCGAATCTCGCGCACCGCGGCCACCGAGAGCGCTCCCACACTCAGCCGCATCGCGCACGCATCGCGTCACTCAACGGGTATCGCCATTATTCAATTACATTTATTATCAGCCCGTATTTGAATGAAAAAAAGAGATATATGATATAATGAAATATGGTTGCTATTTAACAATCGCCCTTCATTGACCATTGGCTGCTTCGCTTTACTTATGCTTTTACTATTAGAATCTCTCTCGCACGTTTCTTGACTTGCACACCGTAAGCCTAAGTCTCGCGTCCGTCTGCTTTTTGTCCCGTGCTTTTTGCTTGCATAACCACGTGATCCGTGTGAACTCTGGGAGGCTAGAAAGGGAGGAGGATGAACTGCTACTTTGTGTCCTTCGTATAACACAGCCTCGCACACTGACGAAAGAGATCCTAACAGGAGCATTAACAACGAATCGGCGGCCGTTGTAAGGGAGAGAAGAGCGCAGCTCAGGGACTCCAAGGCATTGGTGGACTCTTTCGAGGAGGAGGGAAGGAGCCGACCGACACTCCCGCATAATGTAGCGCTGCTCGATCTGGGAAGCAGGTGAGGAGTGAGAGAGATAGAGAGAGAGAGATATTGGAGCAAGACTGGGAAGCAGAGAGTAGTCCTCGTTCACCCGCACGCAAATGCCTCCATACCTGACTTTTACTAATCACCAATCCTTTGCGAAATGTTCCGTCCTTTTCTGCTTACACGTACCTTTGGCTAGATTTCCGCGCATATTCTTCTTTTCTGACTTGAATACTTAGTCCTTGAGTGGATGAGGAAATAAAGAGAGCAAGTGGTAGAGGGCCGTCTTTTGTAGAAGGAATACGCAGTCACCCCTCGCGCACCTTGGCAGGAAACACTCGGCGGGCACTCCTTCGTCCGTCTCGGGGGCAGCCGGAGCACTCAGCTCAACCGCCTCCAGGCACTCCTTTGGAGGCGTCGGAACGTTTGCAGGAGTCTCCGGCGGACCTTGCGGTGGTCCTGGCCCGCTTCCTGTCTTTCCGCCACAGTAAGACATCCCGATATATTTTTTGCTCGTTTATTTACTAGATTTTAAATAATATTCATTGCCATTCTCTGTTTGTTCTGAAGACGCCGCCAATCCGGAGTAATCATGGAGGAGCCGGCTCTCTACCAGCCAATGGATGCCGCCACGAACTCCAACTCCGCTCCCAGCACTTCTCGGTCTCGCAACGATACTGTTTCGGGTACGGTGGCTTGACATACTGTAATATAGGAGTTTCTATTTGGGGTTTGATGCAGAAGAGTTCATCGTGCAATGAGTGTGTTTGAAGGAATCGCTGTTGACTGGCTCCGCGGCGCGAGTCCTTCCACCATAAGCAATGAAGAAACAGAAGACAGCGGAGGCACACTTCGAAATGTCAGTCAATCATCGCAATTCTATGCGGTTCTTTCTCGCATTCTCAACTGATTATACAGGATTTAGAGTTTCCATTGGAAATATTTTATTGTTATCTATTTTGTGAAGGCATCTTTTTGTTCTCCTATCATTATTTAGCCCTTCCTTGTTCTCTCTGATTATCCAATCTCCCCTTCCAGAATGGTTCGCCTGAAGGCTCTGCTCGCAATTTGTCGCTCATTGAAACCAAGGCCGAGACACACTTCCGAACCGCGGCTGCTCGTGGAAATGTTAGCTTTTTGTTGCCCGTAAAAGTCATTATTTAGAATGTTTGGGAGTTTAGATTAATACTTCCTATAAGTAAGAATGTGTTGGAACGAAGAAGTGTACAGGACAGCAGCAGCGGCGGGTTGCTCTCCTCTGAAGACGACGACAAGTTATCCGCCGGCACTTCCGCTTCGACCGTCGGCAGCATCAGCGTGGCTGACGAGGCATACGCTCCGATGGAGGCTGCCGACTGGTGCGGCGGCAGCCAGACCCATCTCGCTGTGCCCTGTTAGTATTCTTATACATTCAATCTGTCGAGGAAATATTAATTTGAAAGCTTATTTTAATTAAATCATGATACGTTTTTTGAGAATTCTACTTGTGCGTTTGGAATAGCGTTATGTGCTAATTGTTGATTTCCTACTCTCTTCTCAATTGTTCGGGAAAGTGATATAAATATAAACTCCATGCTAGCCATTAGAAAAATTGTCTGTGATAACTGAGAGAATAGTTTCGGGAAAGGCTATATTATTGCTGTGTTGTTCAGTCGAGCAGTACAACCTGGAAGAAGTTCGCTCGTACGTGTCGTCTTCCTCGGACAGCTGCTACTCGAGCATCGCCGTTGCCTATGCTGCGGGAGGAGGAAGCTGTGGCGGAGGGGGCGGGGCCAGCACCGCAGGACTCTCCTCCACGCCTTCTGGAGCTTCTTCCGTCATTGGGGGCGCCTCTGGAGGGCACAGTCACAGGCATCTCATTTTCTTTTTACACTTCAATCCGCTAGATAAATGCTAACTATTTTGCAAGAAATACCGTATGAACGTTGAATT
Source organism: Allodiplogaster sudhausi (assembly GCA_945643635.1). Taxonomy (NCBI): domain Eukaryota; kingdom Metazoa; phylum Nematoda; class Chromadorea; order Rhabditida; family Diplogasteridae; genus Allodiplogaster; species Allodiplogaster sudhausi. Next base: position 1,614,286 of record CALZFC010000080.1, read on the forward strand.
ACCTTTTTATAACTATTCGTATGTTCAGAGCCTTTTCATTCGCTGCGCCATCAACTCTCCTACTGCACCGCGCTGCTGCAACCGGTGCTTCTCCTCCAACTTGTTAGTATTGTGTTTTGTATTCCTTGGATTTGAAGGAGGTTGCAAACACTGTTGTGGTCAACTATGTATTGCACAACCCAGAAAGTCAATCTTCTTCGAAAGTAGTTTTGTTATTAATTGTATTTATTATGTCATTGTAAAAATTCTGTGTGATCTATTAATATAATTGTTATAATTGCAGCTGGACACCATCAGCATCACGCGCACAAGCACCACACGGAAGGGGCGATGGCTGAGGAGAGTAGAGGGGGCGGGGCCAGCGGCTCAAGCCCCCAGGCACCCACGGCAGCTACGGTCTCAGGGGGGCAGCCGAGTGGAGGGGGCGGCAGGGTCATTGAAGACCCTCGACAACGTGCGTTCTCTCTCGGCAGCAAGAACTTTCTCACGTTAGTCGGGTGCCTTATTTAACAAATACTTCATTATCGAGCTAATTTTCTTGGAAAGAGTTTAGGTGGATAGATACTCTTGCTAAGGTATGTCGAATCATTACAGAAGGCCCTTCCGAAAGCTTTCGCAATACTCGACTCGCGCAAGACACTCCGCAACCTCTACTTCTGGAGCTTCTCTCGCTTCATCTGGTTCGTTTTTGTTATCCCTTCTTTTTGCAGTCTTCATTGTTATAGCATTAATACTGTCTTTTTGATTTTACTGCAAAATAATCGCATTCTTCCCTTCTCGGTATCTCTGTCCCTGTATCTAGTTTTGCGATATTTTTTATTATAATACAACTTCACACTAATTAACTTGTGTTACAACAGCAGGCCACTCCTCCGGCGGCCACATTCCATCTGAGTCTGTTTCTACGAATCAGATCGCCGCTCTGACTAGCGCGGGTGGCGTCCTCGGCGCCCCTTCAACGTCCGCGCCAGCAGGGACTGGCGCCGAGAAGGAAGACCCCTACCATCGCAACAGGTACATTTTAAGCCCTGGAGTAGCTCTGTTTATCAAGTAACGTTTGAACTGTTTTTATTTTAAAAGAGAATCTATATTTAATTAAATCGATTGATTTATTTACTGCTGCCAATAGCAATGTTCTAGATCTGGCAGCTTTGGATCTGGCCGATCCACTCCGTACTCAAGGCGTGGTGCTAATGTTGATAAGTCTCGCGATCATCTGGTTAGTAATCCATCAATATCTTTTTTTCGTTCAACCGTCAAACTTCTGCGAATAAGTTGTAAAAAGAGTTTCTTTACCCTATCTTCTATTTGTATACATAGTTCTTTTTTTCTTTGTAAATAGCGTGATTGCAGGTGGAGATTGACTTTGGGAGCGGAACGGGCGACGGAGTGCGTCACATTGGACTGCGCAGTGGCAGCGGAAGCATCGCATCTATCGACTCCCCCAGCCGGAGTCGAACCAGCAGTTTCGGATGCTCGGTCAGTCTGCAGAACAGTGAAACCGAGCGTTGTTGTTTATTGAGCCACTGAAAATGGTGGTGAAATCTTCAGCAAGTGCGGAAGGACCACGAGATCGGAGAGACGGAGCAGACGATGCATGTCCCGGAGGGAATGACTGCCTCGCAAGTCGTTCTCCAGAAGGCCAGGCAACTCAGCATCGATGGTACGCAGAAAGGATAACAATTAAGAAAGATAACTATCGATAGCAAAGATCAAGAAAGAAATCGTTAATAACAGAACGAAAAAGAGAAATTAGTGTTGGAGATGAAGTGGTGGATTCGATGTGATTGTAGTTGCCCCGGCAGACACCTCTGACTACGTGATCACGGAAGCGGCGTCCTCTCTGGCGGCGGCTGCGAGAGAGTCGGCCGAGGCTAAGACCAAGGGGTCGACGACTTCTTCCTCCTCTACAGACTCCTCTTCTGCTTCCGCAGACGTGGCCTCTTGCATCTCCAGCAAGTCGCACGAACTGCGCACCATTGAAGAGAACGCGTCCGGCAGGTCCAGCAGGGCCTCTTCCAGGTTCACTACGCTTCATTCGTATATTTTAAACGTTCTTTTCTTTTTGCTACTCTACTCTAACTGGTACAGAGTCTTTTAATTATTGTCATTTAGTATAAGCTAAATATTTGCAGGGAATCGATACCCGAAGAGTCGGACGACTTTGACTACACGATGATGGAGACTGGCGAAGGGTCCGCATCCGCTCAGAACTGCGCCCCCTGCCCCCTCCCAGTCCCGGACGTGTCCGCGACCTCTCCCTCGCCCTCCCCCTCGGCCATCACTGCAACCTCTTCAGCCTCCAGCATGTCCAAGCGGAGTAGTCAGGCACAGGTCAGAGAAATTTATCAGATGAGTTGATCATGTTTTAGTATGAAATGAGAAGAATAGAAATAGTTACCGCGTCCTCCTCTCAGCTGGCCTTCCCGATGCCTCAGCGAGGATCATCGAGTAGTCTGACGGCGCCTTCCACGTCTGCGACAGCCAATACTGTCCTCCCGGCAGCCGCACCCTCCTCTGACTTCCGCGATGATTCCGGGCTCAACTATGCATGTCTTGAGGTATCCTTTCTATCTCCTTTTTTGTAGCATTGTGACCAGCGAGTTCTTTTCTTGTATTCTACTTTCAGAAACAGTTGGAAGTGATGAATGACGTGCTTATTTTCAGATGCCATCGTCGAGCAGCAGCAACACGAGCAGCAACTCACCGGCTGGTTCGACCGGAGGAGTGAACCCCCTGGATCCCTTGGCAAGCCGAATCCGCCACTTGTCTGGCGCGCCCTCAGCTGCCTCAGGCGGTGCCTGTGCCCTCTCTCTGTCCTCCTCGTCTGGCGCAGCCTCTCTCCTTCCTCTCCTCCACTCCAGACTTCCCCCTCCTCCCTCCCCGGCATCCAATGCTGACAAGGAAGAGTCCGGCGTTGAGTACACTCTGCTGAAGCCGGCTTAATCAAATCCCATCTCTTATCCTAAACAAAATAGCTCTTTAATCATCTAAATCTACCCTACTACATCTTTCTTTATTTCTTTTGCATTCTTATTCATTCATTTACTCCCTTCAACGAAACATTTACAGCTTTTGGAGCATCTTAATCGAATTCATACTTCCTTTTGTTTTTACTACATTTTATGCAGATGTTAATTGGCCATTATTAATTTGTTATTTCTACTGAATTTACAATACACCCTGCATAGCAGACAACGCGGTCTCTTCTCCAGTTGGTCGATCGATTCAATCATGGTGTTCTCTCCTTCTTTCTCCAACACTCTCAGAGCTCCCCGGTGCACTCTGGTTCAGCTTGTACTGCCGCAGCGATTCTAAACAATTCTAATCCGCTCTGCTCTCCCTTCATCATTGATCCCATTCTAAGATATCCATTACCGTTTCTTGGATGAAGCAACTTGGTACATGGGTAGCCACAGCGGCAAATCGAACGAAGATTCTGGATGTCTCTGTTCTATCTTCTTTTCTCTGTTCTATCTCCCATCTGATAATTGTGATTCAAACATGAAATGTTCTTTCGCTGAAGTCAACGCACATCAGGACTTGTTCTTTACTTTGTGTTCTCTCCTTTTCACCTTTACAGTGAACTGCTAACAAAACAGACTGCAGTCACTGTCTGTTTTCAAGTCCAGATTATCTTGGCGCTCTTTTACTTACTTTAACCATCTTTTGTGAATACCTACTGCCTGTATGAGGCGTTTGTTGTCATTGATAGCTAGAATGATGCTAAGATCTCATGGTCAGCAATCTTCCTGATATGTATTGCTTCCGTCAGTCCACAGCAAAGGACTAACAAGAAAGGAGCAGTTTGTATAAGAATGACAACGAAATGACTGGTACGCGATCTCCCTCTTCTTTCCACAACTTGTCTCTCTCTCTCTCTCTCTCTCTCTCTCTCTCTCTCTTCCTCACTCCCTCCCTCCCTCCACTCTGCTATCTCTGACTCTATGGCGCTCTCTTCCTCTACCTTTTATTCATCTACCTATCTCTAATTGCTCCATTCGCCTGTCATATACATCGACTTTTGCTATGTTCCACGACGTATTATATCTGTATCCGATGTGTATCTTGTATATTTTATCTTTTCTATTAGCTACGAATGCTTATTTCGACTAATGAATGCTCACTGTATGAAGGGACTTGGAAGTTCGTGGCTCATACATCATTTCATCGTTGTTTCCAGGAGAGGGAGAAAGATCGTAGATCAAGGGAGCCCGTTCAATTCGTACAAGTTGTCGTCTTTGCTCTCATTCTGTCCCTTTTGTTTTGCGCCTGCTTATCAATAAAATAAGCCTGAAATGACTGTGACAGAAATAACACAAAGAACATTGGAACAGTGGGTGGCGTTATTATAATAGATATCTCGATTTATTTTTGGAATTGCTGATGGGGAATTAAGGGGAGGTCTTGCACATCCAACTTCTCTATTGGCGGGCCGGGTGGCTTGAGCCGACCAAGTCAACCATGAGAAGAAGCTTCGTTGTGTCCTACGGGTGATCTCCTCCGTTGTTGTCTTCCTCTCCGGTAACAACACGAGGAATCTTGCACAGGGGCTCCCCGACGGACTCGGAGAAGGAATCTGCGAAGGGCGTCCGCGACTCCCATAACAATCAAACTATTGCTTTAAAAAAAAGCAACTCGAAGCTGTCGAAATACAATAGTTACCAGCAAGTCATTTATCTGTGTACTTTCCTCGTTTAACTACACACTTCATGTATTTAGATATGTACATGCTTATGTTACACAGCGCACACAAAATGGACCTTAAATCTTAGAAATTATGTACATATTAATGCATGTGCATATTTTCATAGAACATTTTTTTTTCGAAAAATAATACCCTGATCTGCTGAATGCACTTATTTAAGAGTGAGCAATTAAGTATTAGAGTGAGCAAATAAAACAGCACAGAAGACATCAATGATGAATCTCAATCATACAAAGGAATCAATGATTGTTTTGCGATAACCCGAAACACAGCCGTAATACAGGATGGGCATGAACACTTAGAGCATTGAAATAGAAGGATAAGCAACCCATTCACAGGGAGACTGCTGAGTATCTTCCTGTTCTGTCTCTCTTCTTCCCTTTCTTCTTCTCCTTCTTCGTCCACTCGAGTCATCGGACAGCGTGAAAGGGATGACGTCATCAAGGCTTCGCATGTATCTGTGGGGAAAACTATCTATCCTTTTGTCATGAATAAAAGAGTGGAAGTATGTATGTACATATTTAGCCTCCCCCAAGCAGAACTATCATCAAAGCGCCAGAGACTGTGAATAAGACTAACCGATAGCATTTCCGGAGAATCTCTACGAACCAGAGCGAGACGAAGAAGAGAATTCCAAGCATGGCAATGCCCGTGATTGCCACTCCGCGAATCACTCCACAAAGAAGTGATGAAAGTTTTCTCTTGTCTTGCTTGTTCTAGTCAATTTTACTTTCTCTCTCTCTTCCTCTTCACTGTTTTCTCTAATTCACTTTTCACTACGATCTCTCGCACAAATAAGGCCGACCTCGGTGGCATCTCTCTCCCTACTCCTCCAATATTTATTCCTTTTAATAATTTAACCTACTGAAATTCTCTGGTAACTTCCACAACTGACTGATAATCTTCTCATCATCGAGCTCCTCCCGACTCCTGCCACGCGATCTACCGTACTTCCACGGAAGGTCTCGAGGGTAGATGGCGTAGAGCAGAGAGAGCAGCACGAGGGAAAGCATCAGTGCAGCCACAGCCGCCTTTAGCATTATTTGTAATCTCTTATTTATTGTTCGTAAAGGTTTTTCTATTGTTCGTAAAAATGTTGAGAAAAAGAAACAGCGAGATTTATTTACAAAAAGGAAGTATTCAAATGCAAGAAACCCAAAAGATAATAGACGGAACGAGGAGGCAGGGCTCATTTCGAAGGAGAGCGAAAGCTGCCGTGGCAATCACAAAACCTTAAAGGAGGCTTTAACTCGGAAACTCCTAGCACGAAATGGTAAGTATGGAAAGGAATTCAGAAACAGCAGGAAAAGCCTGGTCATCGGTACGGAACAACCGTTATTCTTGTTTACTGAACCATAACCATACTATTTCAGTAGATGAAGAGAGCAAAGTGGGAGAAAGACAAAGAGAGAGAAAGAGAGAGGGAGAGAGCGAGAAAGAGAGAGAGAGCGATAAAGAAAAAGAGAGGAGAAAAAGAAAGAAATGTGAAAGAAAAAGAGAACGAGAAAGAGAGAAGAGACGACCTTGCACGATGAGGAATGCAATGTCGAATGAAGTATGCTCTCCGGAGAGAGCGGTCTGAACGAGAAGCATCGTGAAGGTCAAGATGTTCAGAGTAGTCATCACATACACTCCGACCTTTGAAACGCCAACTTCATTCTCATTCATGTACTATTTAGCTCAATATCAGATGACAGATGTAATCAATCGTTTTCATCCAATCTATCAGGAAGAAATGATAATCATTTACACGTCATAGAATAATACCTTGCAGTGGAGCTCGCGAAAGCAGCAGTGGAAGTCATCTTCGATGTAATTCGGCTGATGTCTCCTCAGCAGTTCCAGGGACATCTTCAGTGGAAAAATATGGCGATTTACAATTGATCTTCAGTATTTCTTTCAAATTGAATCTATCTTATTTTGAAATTTTCAGTGAAGATTAATCATTTATCTTTCGCAGAAGAAAGTGTTTAATGCACTGAGAAGAGAAAAAGCAGATGTTGCGAGGAAATGAGGGAATGAATGACTTCTTTCATGCACATTTCACTCTTTGCTCCCTTCGCCTTTTCCCAGTCGAAGCGAGGAAATGGCTAATAATTTTTTCATCTGTGCTTTATCATCCCAAGCAGCATCAAATCTTCAGCTGCCTTCCAGATGTTCAAATGGACGAAATTCTTATGGCTGCGTGCAAAGAGAAAAAGAACAATCATGAGTAAGCGAGGCGGGTGAAAAGGAATTATCATCGAAACGAAGAAAATCTGATGTACTAGCTAGTTGTTTTTTTCTCTATTTTTAAACTATGGTGGAGTGGAATGGTGAGAAAGACAATGAAAATGGATTAAGACAAGAACAGTGGAATCGGGAAAAAGAGAACAAAAAGAAACAGAGGGAGTGCAAGTGAGATAGAAACAGTGAAAGAGAAGGAAAGATATAGGGAGGGGCGAGAGGGAATAGATAGAAACAAGGAGAGAAATACAGCGAGAGAGAAAGAGTGAGAAAGAAAGAAACAAAGATGAAGAGAGAGAGAAAGATAACGAGATAGATAAAGAGAGAGATAGAGAGTGAGAGATAAAGATAGAGAGAAATAGGGAGATAGAAAGCAAGCGATAGTGTGAGAGGAAGAGAACGAAAGAGAAATAAAGATAGAAAGAGAGAGAAAGAAAAACAGAGAGAGAGAGAGCCGGAAAGAAATATATAGAGAAAAAGAGAGACTGTGACTAAGCATGCTGGAAGCACTTTTCGCACCGATTGGGAGAGGTGTTTTGTTCGAGGAAAAGGCAGAACAAGGGAGTGAGGCTAAAAATGGGTAAAGAGCAAAGAGCAGAGCGAAAAAGGCAGATTGGAAAAAAATAAATATAAAGGAAGAGAGTGCAATAAAGAAGATAAAGAGAGAACAAGACAAAAGGATTGAGAGAAGAAGATAATGAAGTCGAGAAAGAGAGAAGGAAAGAGTGAGGCAGAGAAAGAGAGAAGGAAAGAGTGAGGCAGAGAAGGAGAGAAGGAAAGAGTGAGGCAGAGAAAAAGAGAAGGAAAGAGTAAGGCAGGGAAAGAGAGAAGGAAAGACTGAGGCAGAGAAATAGAGAAGGAAAGACTGAGGCAGAGAAAGAGAGAAGGAAAGACCGAGGCAGAGAAAGAGAGAAGGAAAGACTGAGGCAGAGAAATAGAGAAGGAAAGACTGAGGCAGAGAAAGAGAGAAGGAAAGACCGAGGCAGAGAAAAAGAGAAGGAAAGATTGAGGCAGAGAAATAGAGAAGGAAAGACTGAGGCAGAGAAAGAGAGAAGGAAAGACCGAGGCAGAGAAAAAGAGAAGGAAAGAGTAAGGCAGGGAAAGAGAGAAGGAAAGACTGAGGCAGAGAAATAGAGAAGGAAAGACTGAGGCAGAGAAAGAGAGAAGGAAAGACCGAGGCAGAGAAAGAGAGAAGTAAAGACTGAAGCAAAGAAAGAGAGAAGGAAAGAGTGAGGCAGAGAAAGAGAGAAGGAAAGAGTGAGGCAGAGAAAGAGAGAAGGAAAGAGTGAGGCAGAGAAAGAGAGAAGGAAAGAGTGAGGCAGAGAAAGAGAGAAGGAAAGAGTGAGGCAGAGGAAGAGAGAAGGAAAGAGTGAGGCAGAGAAAGAGAGAACGGCGTGCTTCTCCGGAAATGGCTCGAAAATGGCTTTTAGTAGATTTATGTAAGTAGGGAAGCGCGGATCGGGAGCAGAGATGCGCAGCTATTCACATTACTCAGGCAGCAAATGAAGAACCGGGAGAGCAGAGAAAATAAGTTGGATATCATTGTCGATCTCTCCTTCTCTTCTTTCTCTCTCTCTCTTCTTTCTCTTTCTCTCTTCTCTCTCTCACTCTCTCGGTCTGTCGCTTTCTCTCATATTTTGACCGTTCAACGCTTCCCCACAACGATGAAAAAATGGCAATTGGCAATTCACTAATAAAGTGCAATTTTTCTTAGTAATTGCTTAATGCGAATGGAAGCGAAAGGATTGGAACGCACTCAGGCGTACGATTTATATATTACATAGAAATTTATTTCGTTACACACAAGACACCAGAATTTTGCGACGTCTTCGAAAAGCTTGTAGGTAGCAACAGATACATAAGAGATACATACATATGTATGTAGATGTGTTTGTGAAAGAGAGAAGGGGAAAAAGAGACCATAAGAGAAAGAGTGAGACTGAGACTGCAGAGGGTGAGAGTGAGAGTGAGAGAGATAGAGAAAGATATAGAAAGACACACACAGTGAGAGAGAGAGAAGCATGGGGAACGGGAGAGTTAGTAGCGGTGAACTGGAGAGAGGAAGAAATAAAAGAAAGTGTGGAAACACTTGATCAAGCGGGCGGAGCTTCTTCAAGGGTCAAGAAGCCAAAAGTCTTCCGAGTCTGGCGGAGGCTCTCTTTTACGAAAAAGGCGAAAGCTCTCTCTTCACTAGTTCAGAGCTTTTTGCTCAACTTCTCTCGCATACTTTTCCCCCTCTCTTCTCTTCCCTTCATCTCTCTCCCTCTCCCTCTCTCTTCTCTTCATCTTTCTCCCTCTCCCTCTCTCTTCTCTTCCCTTCATCTCTCTCCCTCTCCCTTCTTTCCTTCGCTCTTTCTTTCTTCCTCTCCATCGCCACAAAGTGTGAACTTTTTTTTGCGAAGGCGTGTCAAATGGTCTCGGGATTATGCACGACGTGCTTGGTGGAAATGGCTGAAGACAGCAAAGCAGAGAAGGAGGAAGGGGAGGGAAGAAGGGAAGCGTGCTCTTCTTCTCTTCTTCCATTTTCACCTTCAGCGAGTAATCTGCCAAGTACCACCTGAAATGCATAAACAACTGTATCGTTCCAACCATTGTTATGACAGCCTTGCTATGGAATGCGGCATCAATTTCGTGACAGTTGATGTCTCTTTCTCCTCTTCTCTATCATACTTCACTCTTACTCTCTCCCTCTTTCTCTAACTCTCTCTCTCCCTTCTAGTCTGAATCAGATAATGCTGATGAAGAGGATGACTGATGAGACTGCCAATGCCACTGCTTGCCATCCAAAAAGGCGTGCCACGCCCGTACAAGAAGTTGAACAACAATGGAGGAGGAGACGGGGACCAGGAAGAAGCGGCGGGGAGGGGGGGGCAGAAAGAGAGAAAGAGAGAGAAAGAGAGAGAAAGAGAGAGAGAGAGAGGGAGGGAGAGAGAGATGGAGAGAAAGGAAGGGAGGGAGAGAGAGAGGGAGGGAGAGAGACTCGGCCACATGAATCTGTCGAGAGTTTCATTCTCGTCACCTCCACACCTTGCGTGGGCAGAGCGATTCTGAGTTCATTTCTTGAAGATGGAAGTAGAATCCGTCTACCAAAGTTGCAGAAAGGGAAGGGCATGGGAATTCGAGAGAAAAACAGGACAGGGAAGAACGGACAAGAGGTCCTTAACAGATGACGTTTGGGTGCCGTAAGTGTTTGTTTACTACACGCGCAGGCTTCAAAGGGCAAGGGAGGAAATTGAAACGCATAGAGAGAGAGATAGAGAGAGAGAATGACGGAGAGAGAGAGAGCTATACATGGAGCGAGAGAAGAATGACCGAGGAACCCTGTGTTCGGGCTCTTTCAGCGACTGCAATGTCGACTAAAACAAGGACAGCACAGAGTTGTTTGTCCACCGTTCTGTGTTTTTGCCCATTTATTTCAACTTTGCTTTTTCTTCTTCCTCTTCCCCTTCGAAAGGCCTCTGGGAGGTTTAGTTATTTCTTCTAAAATAAATAGGCGTATGGCTAGAAGGAGCACGTTGAAACGGCGCATGTTTTGGATTGGAACGATAAAACAGAATTTGTAGTACTTTGACTAAGGCCTGACTTCTTCTGGCGGATGCCCATGGAATTTGATCCAGCCGTGAGTTGAAAAAGAATGGAATGCCAACGAAATCGACCTGCTCCACAACAAGGAAATACCAGATTCATCTCCGAGTTCAAACAAGCAACACTTTTTCAAAATTGCAGTTCGCTCGCTGATGCTCCTTGAAAATACGAGTTCAAGCGAGAAATTTGAAACCAGACCTGCGAAATGCTCACGGAAGAAGAGCAAAAGGCGAAATGTCTCAAATTCACTCTCCTGCAATAATGAAACTTCAACGCATTCTTTCTTCCTTCTCCGTAGAATTTGACTCGCTTCGTTGAAAAAAAAAACGCTTGAAAGATTCTAGACGTTCAGATATACGAAGGACAAAAAATGGTACGACGAAGATAGATTATAATGCATGAATGTACTTTGTTGATGCTTCTCTGAAATTTATTCGTATTTGCACAGGATTAATGATAACTATGTATGTAACTACTCGCATCTATAAATCGACAAATCAAAAAGATTATAATAAAATAACTGAACGTGCTTGAACTGCTTAAGTTGAAATGTATAAAAGGCGCGTCCTCGGTGTAATTCTCATCACTTTCCTATGCGATTCCTGCCTTAGTCGGTTGCAAGCTCTGCTCTTCTAATTTCTTCTGCTATGGCCGACACCGTTAAGGAACTTTTGCTGGTTATTTCCACTATTTTTTCCTAATAATCTTTCAAAAGTTTTAGCTAAGAAAAAACAGAGAGAGAAAAATATTGGTATAACAATAGAGAGAGAAAGAATTAATTAAGCTGGGCGATTCCGGCTTGCCCGCCCCGTTGCTTCTGGGAGTCGCTGCGTGCGCGGCTGTCTTCGTGAACTGCTCGAAAAGTGCGCGACTTATTTTTAAACTCTACAACACCTATAAATACCTCTTTGTAAAAAAAATTTGCAGAAAAGAAAAAGGAAGGGGCGTTACCGGAGAAGATTTCACATGAGAAGATCGAGAGAATTCCGGTGCCGAATGATCTCCGCCAGCTGATCGAAAGTGAGGAAACACTACTGTATTCTCTCGAACTTACATATGAAGATGCCATGAAATGTTCCGCTGGTAGTGAGGGCACTTGCCCGTGCTAACGATTGCCTTGTCATTGCTGTGGAATGCTAATCATTAATTCAAACATGAAATTCTCATGTAATTGGCGAATTTGCGTATAATATTTTGTTTAAAAGGCCATTTTATACTAACAAGTTCCCTTTGAACTTTCTGTACTTCCCTACCAAAATAACCAGCCGCCAGTTTTTTCCTTTTCAACTATTTAAATCTTATATTGAAGTTTTTCTCCTTTTTTAGCTGGCGCAACCCGCATGACCAAGCTCGTCAACGACGACAATTTTGCTAAGACTTCTGCCACCTTGTACATGGAGAAGGTTTCTCTCTTTCTCTCTCTCTCTCTCTCTTCCTCTCCCATTCTCTCTTTCTCTCTTTCTGTCTCTTCCCTCTCTCTCTTCTTCACCCATTCTCTCTATCCTTCGTTAACTCCTTTTCCGCTTAGATTGAGGAGGAGAAGAAGAAGCCGGAGAATCAGGATAACGAACATAACTTTACGAAGGGCGAGGAAATCGATCCAAGGTGAATCCGAGGGATCAAGCCTTTCTTCCTCCAGACTTTTTGTTGTACAGCCTATTTTTCAGCCTCCCAAGACTTACTTCCCTTGCCAAACATTTCTCAGCTTCACCGATCTCTCTCCCTCTTTCTCTCTCTTCCTATTCCTCTAACCATCTGAGACTCTCTCTATTTTCCTCTATCTCTGACCGTATTATTCTTTTTTTTCTCTCTCTCTTTCCTCTAGGTCTGACCGTCTTACTGTTTCTTCTCTTTCTCACTATCTTCTCCCTTTAGATACCCCGGTTATGTCAAGATTCTGAGGCGCACTCGCGTGACGGACATCTTCGGCCGCCGCATGATCTTGCACGCGAATTACATCGAGAAAAACCGCGAGATCATTGCAAGCATGGTCAGGAATGAAAGGAGAGAGAGAGAAAGAGAGAGAAAAGAGAGAGAGGAGTGCGAGAGAGAGAGAGAGAGAGGATAAAGGAGGAGAGGGGAGAGAGAGGGAGAGAGATGGGGGGGGAGTGTGAGAGCGAGAAAGAAGAAGAAATGACTTGGAGTCATTTCGCGGCCTGAGTTTTCTTCGGTTCGTTGGCACAAAAGTTCAATGATTGATCATTGATACATTGCAATCAGAAAAAGTAATCCGAGGCAAAGACAGAATGCTTTCGGTTACATTTCAAAGAATAATGGTGTGAAGAGAGAAAAGAAATGAAGTGTAACAGCTTACCATTAGGTGTTCTCTCGCTACGAGCAGCCTCGCTTGTGGGAGTTCGTGCACGCCTCCGAGATATGCGCCATTGTTGATCTGGTCAACCTGGCAGAGCATCGGGTCAGAGATCTGACTAAGCGTGAGAAAAGGGAAAGAAGTGTCACCGTATACGTTGCAGCGCGACAAAGACGAGAAGCCGTACTTTCCGATGAAGAAGGGTGCGTACGACGAGAACTATATGATGTTCAACTCGGAGAAAGGCACCCATTGGATTGACGTCCTCATGCACAAGGAATTCCAGCAGGCCAGTTATTCAACTGCTTATCTTATTTAAATACTTGTCAGATTTAATGAATCTAATCGAAACGGTGACATTTCAGGATGGCTTCGACGAACGCGACCTGCTGATTTGCATACGTGACAAACAGCAAGTGAGAAGAGTGTTCCTCCCTCTTGCATCTCTCATCCCTTTCCTTTTCTCTTTCCAGTTGCGTGCCACGGACTGGAGGGTCCGTCACTATTACTACGATGGATTATCGACAAGCCGGTCAGCGATTGCCGTGGACTCGATGTTGGTGGCAGGAGGAGTTGAAAGAGAGAGGATGGCAGAGAAAGAGAGAGAGAGAGCGAGATAGAGAGAAAGAGAGAGAAAGAGAGAGCGAGAGAGAGAGAAAGAGAGAGAGAGAGGAGAGCAGAGAGAGAGAGGGAGCAGAGAAAGGGGTGAAGGTGAGTGATTGCAAAAGGAGGAAGAACTGTTCAGAAGCTGGCGTTCTTCGTGTACTGGCACCACCTCCGCAAGGGCAAGAAGGTGCTCGTCCACTGCAAGGAAGGCGGCTGCGCACCGGCGTCTTCATCCTCACGCTGGTGACTTTCAATCTCTTCATTTGCGATCGAAATCGGTAGCCGACCTTAATCCCTATTCTTCCCAACCCAAATCTACAATATGAATTGAAACTTGAATTCATTTTGCTCTGAGACGTTTTGATTTGAGCTTCTCTTCAAACGCTTCTTCGGCTCGCCAGACTTCGGACCGGTGAGAAGAATAGAAGAAAACGAAGAGCGTATCACTATTTAAATGAAACAATTTAGGAGGAAGTCGCGGAAGTCGCCGTTGAAGTGGAGATCTCTCGACCTGGAATGCTCATCAAGCAGCCCAATGTTTGACCAAAAGAAAATTTTCACTAAAAATTTCATAAAACTTGGTGTAATTATTTCTTTAAATTTAATTTGTAATGTTTAACGAACTAAGTAAACAAAAAAAAATTCAGCATGTGAAGGATGCCATCGAGTTGATGGAGAAGGCGCTGCGGTCGGAGTCGGTTCGATTGGAGAGAGACAGACACGAGGACAACTTGAAGTGAGAGAGTGGAGGAGATGGAGAGAGACAGACACGAGGACAACTTGGAAGTGAGAGAGTGGAGGAGATGGAGAGAGACAGACACGAGGACAACTTGAAGTGAGAGAGTGGAGGTGATGGAGAGAGACAGACACGAGGACAACTTGGAAGTGAGAGAGTGGAGGAGATAGAGAGAGACAGACACGAGGACAACTTGAAGTGAGAAGAGAGGATGGAGAAGGATGGCAATGCAAACCCATTGCAGGGAAGTGACGGACCCGCTAAAGGAGATTGCCGTTGCCCTCTCCCTCCGCCGTGGTGATCCTCCCGTCAAACTCTCCCGTTGTACGTCTTCATCATTTATCATTTCTTTGTATGGAACAACTAAAATCTCTTTTCCTCTCAGTGATCCAGCCTAAGACCGCGCTGGAGAAGTTGGAGTGGACTCGAACTGGAGGTCGATCCGTCTGTTTAAGTATTCTTCTTGATGATGGCATATTTTCAGGCGACTACCACCACCAGTGGCAGAAAAAGATGGAAGCCCAAGGTCTTTTTTCTCATAATCCTGAAAAAAATAAAGGGTATTCATAGGGATAACGATTGAAATGAAACAATGAAAGCAGAATTATAATTTTTTAATAATTAAGCGCAAAAATGGGATCAGCAGGACCAGGAAATCCGGGGGTATGACAAATGCGCAGCGGTCATTTGCGCAGCGGACATTTGCGCAGCGGTCATTTGCGCAGCAGTCAAAAGCGCAGCGCCTGGCCTGGTGCGTATGTGACGGCGAATTGTTACCATTTTGTCTGTTCAAACCATGTTGGACATCTTTATAACTGATCTGTTTATTTGTTAAGGCCATTTCAACTCCACTATTAATCATTCATGACGTCTTACAGTTGACAATTGGTGAATTAAAGTTCAAATCATGCGACTTCAGCGTGTTTCCGGCCCCCGTTTTTAAATTCAATTTACAGGACAACAATAAAGATAGACAAGAATGACAGGGGCAATATACCTTCATCAATGTTTTTAAAACTGAACAGGAACACTGTTGCAAACTAAATTTTAATTCAAAAAAAATTCTAAGGCTAGCATAAGAAACGCTGGAACTAAATGATCGACTTCGTCTCCGCCCATGCTTCAATTTCTGAGGGCCTTTTTCTCGTTCTCTTTTTCTGAGATTCGTGAGCATGAGAAAATATTGTATGAAATGGTAATTTATTTTCTTTGTTAACCATTTCGTTATTTTACATATCACGGAGCTCTCGTTCTCATTTTCTCTCTCTCTTTCAATCTCTCTCTCTCTCTCTGTCTCTGTCTCTTTATCTCTCTCTCACTCACTATCCTTACATTTGCCCATTAAAGGAGATCTCCGGCGAATAATTAAAGTGTTATTTTTTCGCATGGTTCAGTTTGTCTCGGCGAAAAAGATGATTCAGGAAGTTTGAATTATTTTCATCTTATCGTTTCAGAATTATAGCCATGTTAAATATCACTGGTAGAGAATTGGCTATTGTATATATTTGAACCCTCCTATTTTGCAACGCTTTCTCGGCTAGAACAGGCGAGATGCTACAGTAGCGCTACAGAGCGTATAGTAGTGCTAGAGAAAATAGTTATTCCCGGATGATTCTTTTAACTTCATTTTCAATTTACTACGTGTAATATGTCCATTGTTATGATAATTGTTTTTAAATTATAGGCGGATGCTGAAACTGCAATAATGACAGTAATCCTGCGTTTCTTATGCTAGCCTATGATTTTTTTTGAATTAAAATTTAGCTTACAACAGTGTTCCTGTTCAGTTTTAAAAACATTGATGAAGGTGTATTGCCCCAGTCATTCTTGTCTATTTTTATTGTTGTCCTGTAAATTGAATTTAAAAACGGGGGCCGAAAACACGCTAAAGTCGCATGATTTGACCTTTAATTCACCAATTGTCAACTGCAAGACGTCATGAATGATTAATAGTGGAGTTGAAATGACCTTAACAAATAATCAGATCAGTTATAAGGATGCCCAACATGGTTTAAACAGACAAAATGGTAACAATTCGCCGTCACATACGCACCATTCCAGGCGCTGCGCTTTTAACCGCTGCGCAAATGACCGCTGCGCAAATGTCCGCTGCGCAAATGACCGCTGCGCAAATGACCGCTGCGCATTTGTCATACCCCCGGAAATCCTCGCTCAACAGAATGTCGAGGAGTAGGGAGGATCTCCTCGCTGTCTCTGCTTCTCTCGGATCTCCTCGCTGTCTCTGCTTCTCTCGGATCTCCTCGCTGTCTCTGCTTCTCTCGGATCTCCTCGCTGTCTCTGCTTCTCTCGGATCTCCTCGCTGTCTCTGCTTCTCTCGGATCTCCTCGCTGTCTCTGCTTCTCTCGGATCTCCTCGCTGTCTCTGCTTCTCTCGGATCTCCTCGCTGTCTCTGCTTCTCTCGGATCTCCTCGCTGTCTCTGCTTCTCTCGGAACTCATCGCTGTCTCTGCTTCTCTCGGATCTCCTCGCTGTCTCTGCTTCTCTCGGATCTCCTCGCTGTCTCTGCTTCTCTCGTTATCTCCCCTTTCTTCTCTTCTCTCCTCGCTGTCTCTGCTTCTCTCGTTATCTCCCCCTTTCTTCTCTTCTCTCCTTAGCTTCTCCCTGGCCATTTTTGCTTCTTCTCCTGTAGAGAATAAAGTGTTTATGTTCACCTTTGCTTTTCAGCACGTATATATACAAAAGTGGATTATCTTCTATTTCAAATGTGTTCGTATTTCTCTCACAATTCTCGGAGAAGACATCAAAGAATTTTTGCTTCGTAAATAGCAGAAATAATCAAAAACCATTGAAAACGAACTTTCACTCCAAAATTACTGATCTCGCTTTGTTGGAATCCTACTTATCAAGTTCTATCTTGGTTGACGAGCTGTTATCCTGGATTTCTTAAAGTTTTACGAATATTTCCCCATAATTTTCTGTTTTCCTTCAGTCTCAGTTCTGTCCTTCAATCTGTTGTTATCCCTTTTCTTATTATCGCCGACTTCTTCATCCACTTCCCCATGCAATGCATGCTTCTCTCATGTGAACGAGTCCCTTCGCCCTGCTCTCGTCGTCTGGCCTTCGTACTCTCTCACTCTCTTCCTCTCCCACTCCTTTGGTCTGACTGGTCCCCCTTTCACCCTCACTCGCACGTAGACCGAAAAGAACCGTTCTTCCCCGTTCCTCGCCTCCGCGAGCTTCGGCTCTTCTTCATCTCGTGGACGCTGTCTGGTGCACGAAACTTCCACAGGCAACAGCCGCCGCCAGCCCGGTCAGTTACTTCAGTCGAAGAGAAGAGCCAGGTTTAGTATTTAGAAAAAGTAAAAAGACAACGTCAAAGGGCAGCTAAAATTATAAGACTACTATGAAAAAACAAAGGGATAATCCGTAGAATGAAGGCGGATTATGCCGATCCCTTTCTTTCCTCCCCTTAACTCCGTTCTTCCCCTCAGGAACTCTCTCGAATGCGTCGACGTCGATGGCGGCTTCTTCCTTCTTCTCGCAGATCTTCGCTCGTGCTCCTCGTGCCAAACTCTTCGAACTCGTAGACTCCTCCTCGCAGCTTCTTCTCGTTTGCTTCCTTTCTTTTTGTCTTCATTTACAACTTGACTTCTTAAAGATATGCTGTATTTCAACTTGAACTTTGTTTGTTTGTGCGGAGTTCCGCGTTCTCTCTCATTCACTTCCGCTTTTTCCTCTGTGATGTGGGCACAGAATCGATCGTAAGGGAAGAAGAGAGTGAGCGAGGGTGAGAAAGGAACCACAATATGGATGGAAAAGGTACAGAAATGCAGAGGCTATGCATGTATGTACATACATACATACATACGGATGACGACTATGAATAACTTGTAATGTGGGGATGATGTCAACGATAGAAATAATGACTGTTCTTTGTAGTTTCTTTGTTAGAAGTAGTGTTCAGTTTTCTAACTTTCCTTATTTGAGGTGGATTCTGAAGAGGAATGGAAGTATGGCCGGTGCCAGCCACTCGCTCAACCATGGATGTCTTCCCGTTCTCCGCCTCGACTTCTCTCGCTTCCGCCAGAAAGGATCGGACTCAGCAGGCAACTTCACCACCACCAATTACTTTCTCTTAACTGCATATATTTATTCCTGGAATATGAAAATATGTGACTTTACTGCTATATAAACAAGCACTTGTAATATGTACACAAAGAAGGGAAAGGTAAAAGGATCTCCCTTCCCCTTGCAGATCGGCCTCTGCTGGCTTCAACTTGACGTGTTCCGTGGAAAGAACCCCCAGACGCAGTGAAGAGCCGCCGGAGATTCGAGTGAGCAGAGAAGAACTCTTTAAAATGGCATTTGTTTCCGAATATGTATGCATTCATTTTGAGAAGAATATGAATTAACATGCCTCACAATCAGTTCCAGATCACAAGCAAGAATGAGGAACCTTCTGCTGAGGAGCTATTCATACTCGTTCAAGGGATACATCAAAAGGCGCTGCAAAAGGCGGTTCGTCTTCTCCAGATTTTACGTATTATTAATTTTTGACTGGAGCAAAAATCGAGAAGACTAAAAAAATACTTGGATTCAAGGCCTCCTCTGCGAACTTGTCGCGAGCTGATCCACCTTCTTCCTCTCACTTCCTCAGCAGCCACCGCATCGACATTGGCTCGGAAGAGTCGGAGACTCTTGCCCCTCTTGGCGGGGCTCCCTAGTCCTATTTCTAACAGCTAGCATCATATTATTTTACTTAATTGCTTTTTTAACGTGTTCTCTTGCTTTTTCAATAACCTTTTATGGATTTATTTTACTCGTTCATTGTATACATACATATGTAAACATCTATATGTAAACACGTATGTATAATATGTATTTAGATGTCTTTGTGGACTTGACACTTTACTTTGTTCACTGGAATAAAGAAGATCCCCTCACTGGTGCGGATATAATGTGAGCTACATACATATAGTGCATATGTTTGTATGTATGTATATACATAAGACGATGTAAACTTTAAAAAAATCCATTTCTTAGCCGTTACAATTCTCTTGGCAAGTACATGCCTTTCCAATTATTCAGTTTATAATATTGAGCTTATATCTACGCAACTTTATCCGTCATTCATAAAGAACATCGTAAGCAAGGCAGAGAAAGAGGTGTGCGCTGTCTTGTTTTATCCGGCCTTGGCCTTCTTCTTGAAAGCCGTGCAGTCCACGGCCTCTGCCTTGACCGCCTTCCCTGTCTGCACTTCTGTCCATTGACCATCTCAAAAGTGAATCCAGAATTTCTAGTTATGAATCTCTCTTCCTCTTTTAAAGCTAATTCTACAATTCTGTAACAATTTTAATTGATATTTCATATATTTGAAAATGGTAAAAAAAAAGATCTGAGGCCCTGCTTTGCCTTGCGCCACTTTTTGGCGTTGCTAAGCGGACCGTAAAAGACATCGTATGGTTTCTCACACTTGTACCTGCAAATTTGTCATTTTGTTTAGTTTGTTTTAAATAAACTTCATTTGCAAAGAATAATTTGTGAGCAAAGACAGACTTACAGTCCATTAACAGGCTCGCCAATGTCCTTGCAATCAAAAAAGGGATGACTGGGAATCCTCGCAATCTCATGAACGAGAACGGGACAGTTGGCTGCAGTACATAGAGGGTTTTATTCAATATGTTGATCGTAGGATATTCATTCAATAATCCTATCCATACACAGTCTCTCTTACCTGCGGCGGCAACCGCAGCGAGAGCAAGGAAGCAAACAGCGAATCGGTGAAGCATTTCTAAATCTGAAGGGGAAATTTAATGGAAGCGGAAGAAGGCGTACTGATATTCGATGCGACGGCCCTATTTATATGGGGAGAATTTGTAGGAGTAAAGAAGAAGAGAAGTGAGAGAACACGGGGGATGATAAGCTGTAGGAATACTAATGAAATGCACATGTACAAAGATATTTAAAATGGAATTCATCTGTTTTCCTACAAATCCTACGTTTCCACTCAATATTATGTCCGTTTGCCTCTCAATATTTGTTTAAAATGTCGTTTTTATATGGAAAGTGAGAAATATGTATGTATGTACATGGCTTTGCGACACTGTTCAAACTTTGGTTTCTAATTCACCGAACAAACCCTTTCTTTTGTATTTATTTTCAAAGATTTCGTATGGAGCCCCGTCGGATACTTTGATGAATCAGAAGAGCAGAAAGAGTTTCTTCTATCATCAGATGCTTTCTGCTTCCAGCTGATAAACGTTCTTTGCTTCCTTTCTTTTTGAACTCCCCATCAGAGTGATGCACCCGAGAACACAAACTTCATAGGAGTCGTAGTTCTTTGAGCTCGTTCTCTGCTCTCTCTCTCTCTCTCTCTGCTTGTCTCTTCTCTCTCTTCTTCCACTCACTCTCGCTATTTCTCTCTCTTTCTCTGTCTCATCTCTCTTCTTTGGCTAGGTTAAAAATAAATGACTCTTCTGACAGATCTTTGTCATAGGGCGCGAATTTAAGACTATCTGGAGTGATCAATTCAATTTTCGGCGCTTGTTTACACAAAGTGTTGTGATATTTGTGTGTTCTTTCCCTCTAAAAAAGAATGCCAACTTATTATGCTTATAATTTGCCTGCAAATCGTTGATATCGTTAATGGTTCATTGTATCTAAGAACCCTCTTAATTCCTTGATGGCTTCCATCTTCGGTAAAGTGATTGGAAGAGCGCCGAAGGGAAAACTCGTCCAACTTGTCGACTCGTCTTCCCAGCTCATTCTTGTCAGTCACATCTTCAAGGTATTATTTATTTTCTTCTAAGTGAAAAAGCAAAATTAAAATTATATAGTTAGTCATGTACATACATAGCTTGCTTAAGGATAACAAAAACGAGAAGGACAGTGATATCCACCACTATCACGCCGTTCTGAATATCCCTTCAGTCGGCAATTTAAGCACGATAAGGTAATGCTGCATAAACAAAGGAGAGAATGTGAGAACTAAAGATAGAAAGAAAGATGATGTACTGAGAGTGAACGATTGAAAGTAAGATAAAGATGAGAAAGCGAGAGTGAGAGATGGAAAGAACGAAGAATTGATATGAAAAGGGCGAGAATGAGAGATTGAAAGAAAGAAAGATAAAGATGTTCAAATTGTTTTACCGATATTGCAATTTCAGGACAAGTGGCTCGCATGAACAGATTCACGATCCCATTCAACCCCTCTCCAGCCACTCCTCCGACAGCTCCATTGAGTCACAGGTTAGAAAGTGAAATTAATCACATTCTACGATAACTTCAATTATACATATTTTGTAAATGTTTAATACATACCGTATTTTCTCTATTAGTGCCCCCGGGGGCACTAATTTTCAATGCCCTTGCGAGAGGGGGGTACTATTAGAGGGGGGTTCTATTAGAGGGAGGGTAATACTTTTCAATGCGATTGCCTAAAAGTTTGTTAACAACATTTTATTCTTTAAAAAAAGGGATTTATAGCTCGGGTTGAATGGAATCACCACTGAAATATCCGCTTTACCGTATATTTTGAATGAATTTGCAATAAGTTCACTGGGAAGAGCATCCCATGCCTCAAGGATTCATTCGAGGTACTTCTCGAGCCGAGGTATTAGACTATTATGGGGGGGGGGGTGGCACTATTGGAGGGGGGGGGGGTTCTATTAGAGGGAGGGGTACTATTTTTCAATGCCCTTGCGAGAGGGGGGCACTATTAGAGGGGGGGGGGGTTCTAATAGAGGGAGGGGCACTAATAGGGAAAATACGGTATATTTAATACCTTTAGGATCCTCAAGAGAGCCCTGCGAATCTTTTCGTTCTTGTTGATAAGATACGAACGAACGCACTCGAGATGGCGGTTGGTCCATTTTTGTTTCCAATTTCTGTGAGTACAGAAGAAAAATAATGCAGAATTTTTTTCCCCAATATCTCCAATTTATACACGGTAGTTTGCACACCCGAGTGACAAAGTGACCGCACGGAACAGATAAGAAGTGTTAAGATTGCAACGAATCATCTCCCCCGCAGCATTTCCGAGGCCCTCTTCCACCACCATCTGACGGTAGAGGCCGAGTTATCGGAGAACGAAGTCGCAGCCCTCGCCAGAGAAGCCGCGGCTGTTCTCTGCCGCCCTGTCTTTTTCTGATCCATTCGCATTAACAACTCTGTGTGAATCTTCCTAGTCCATGAGAGTCGCTCCTATTCTGCATCCCTTACTAGCGCCAGGCTGATTACAATAAAATTCCACGGAAAAAGAATTATGAATTTACGCAAATAGAACTCGATGAGGACAAGAAAACGAAACACACTCCTTTTTGTAGTGAAATTTCAAGACTTGTGCAAATTAGAAGAGGAAAATTATTTAAAGGAAGAATGAGCAGTGAGGAGCTCATTGCAACTACTATTTTCGCTTCAAGTCGGTTCGTCTTCTTCTTTTTTTTTATTCCCACGATGAGAAGCCGGCTAATTCTCGCTCAACTAAAATGTTTCAACGGATAAATAAGTAAAATGTTATAGGGCAAATTAACGGCACACAAATCTGAATGGAAATCAATATTGTAACGTATCTTTTATAGATTTCTTAGACAGATACAAAAATTAAATACTATATTAATTAATTAACGACACACAAATATCATTCTAAATATATATTTAAACATTTTATAGAAAAAAAATTAAAATAAAATAGGCAACGTAAAAGAAAAGAAATAAAATACAGTTAAATTCTTAGATGGAGTGGCTGCAGCGGGTTGCCCGCACTCTCTACTTAACTCGAAGTGGAGTCGAGGACAAGGAATCGAAGGTGTCGAAGAAGGAATCGAAGAAGGAGTCGAAGAAGGAATCGAAGAAGGAATCAAAGAATGAGTCGAAGAAGGAATCGAAGAAGGAATCAAAGAAGGAGTCGAAGAAGGAATCGAAGAAGGAATCAAAGAAGGAGTCGAAGAAGGAATCGAAGAAGGAATCAAAGAAGGAATCAAAGAAGGAGTCGAAGAAGGAATCGAAGAAGGAATCAAAGAAGGAGTCGAAGAAGGAATCGAAGAAGGAATCAAAGAAGGAGTCGAAGAAGGAATCGAATGTACGGAGGGAGAAGAGCCCGGAGGAGTCAGCCAGCCAAGGCACCGAGGGGTTCCCCCGCACTGAACAAGCCAGTCTCGGAGCTGTTAGGAGCATGTTTATTTAGCTTTTAAAGAATTTAAGTGCATTTCATACCACTGTACACAGAATCACATCAATTTCACTTTCATAGTTTTTGTTCTCAGAAAAATCAGTTCAGTGGTCTAGGAAGAAAGAAAGCTGAGCTCGACTTTTTTGTCTGGAACTTTTTTCAGAGTTGAGTTCAACTCTCAATACAATCTCGTCGAGTTTTCTTATAGAATTCCAATGCATACCTCAAACTTGGGTAATGAAACCGGCTCAGTGCAGCAAGCATCCCAAAGGTTCGGCAGCAACCGATGTCGGGCGGGTTTTTCATAGCATGCTCATAGGCCGAGGTGTGAGGCTGGGACTAATAGACGAAAACGGAGGCATCGAGACGCAATGTCTCATTTTCACTGGCATTTTGAGGTCAACCTTTTTTCTCGGCGAGAGAGTACACAAAAATGAGAGACCAAACGGAGCAATGATTTATAGCTACCTTTTCCCTCTCTCGTCTTCCACACTCTTGCTGTTAGAAAAAGAGTTGACCATTATGTTGACCACTTTTTGGCTGAGCACGCTTTTTAAAGTTGGGATCTTTTTGGAATAAGTTGGGCCTATCTTTCTTCTTTTCCATACTAATCCGCCCTTTCAGAGTTCACCCTCAATCTTTTTTGTTAAAAAGTTGAGCTCAACTTTCGCCCCGTTTTCTTCCTAGATTAATAGCACCACAGAAAAATAAAACTGCATTAAGACGGTCGCTACCGTTCCATACAAATAACTTTGTATAATTTAAACTAATGTTAGTACAAGGAAATTAGTGTTGATTTTAATAAATTTGAATAAATATGCACAGCATCGCTCAATATTTCAAATATTCAGAACACTATCATTGATTCTATAGACGAAAACCAAGAGTTTCCGAGTGCAGAGAAGGAGATCAAAGAAGAGATCGAGAAGAAAGAAGAGAATGCGAGAGAAGAAGAGAGGGACAAGAGAGCAGAGGAAGAGAAAGAGGGTTCGGAATTGGAGGAGCACTCGGTGCAAGATGAGGAAGAAGAAGTGGAGAGGGAATCTGCCGGAGATGACTCGCAGATCTTCACTGCGAGGGACTCGGATGCTCATTCCTCCTGCAGCACCAGTGGAGAGATGGTCGCGAAGGATCAGGCATGTGGAGAACTCTTTCAGACTCTTACCATCTCACTCTCTTTTTCAGTTCCCTCTCTTCCATCTCTCACTTCGCTTTCTCTCTCTTTATGTCTCTCTCTCTCTCTCTCTTTATCTCTTTCTCTGTCCCGATCTTTTCTCCCCGTCTGCCTCTCAGATCTTATTTATTCTTCTTCTTCAGGCCTACGGAAAGGAGTTGTCCGACGATGCTCTCAACACCTTCTGCGACATTCTGCAGAAGATGACGCCGCCGGAACAGCGCCTCGACGGAAACTGCGCCATTCAGTCTGTTCTCTCCATTCCCTCCTTCCCTAACCTCTCTCTCTCTCTCTCTCTCTCTCTCTCTCTCTCTCTCTCCCTCTCTCTCTCTCTCTTTCTCTCCCTCTCTCTCAATCTCGCTCTCTTCAGTGCGAGCCGGAGGCCCTGAAGGTACATATAAGCGGGAAGCATCGTGCCGTGCAGATCCTCTTCAACGACAGCCGCAACCACTACGTGCTCTGCTATTTCTCTCCTCGCCGGAGGGAACTCGTCATCTTTGACTCGCTTCTCCTCAAGCCTCGTGCCACTGTGCGTGCTCTCTCTCCCTCCCTCTGTCTCTCTCTTCCTCTCTCTCCCTCCCTCACTCTCCCTCTCTCTTTCTAATTTCTTTTATTCTTAAATTCACTTGATTGCAGATCGAGCCGATCGCCTCTCAGCTGGTCGCTCTCTTCGGACACGTCTTCGATGGCAAGGATGTCCCCGTCTCCGTCGCTCTCGACTACGAACAGCAGACGGACAACTGGTCGTGCGGGTACAGATGCATCGGAGCAGCACTGGGTGAGATGAGAGAGAGAGAGTGGGAGAGATAGAGAGAGAGAGAGCAGCTTCTTGTTAGATGCTAGGATATTAAAGACTTGACCCGGCGCGAGTGCCCGACCGACTTTACATACGACCTGCGCGCCATCCACTCTCTTCTCGTGTCTGTTCTCTCCTCGCCCAGTCCCCCTCCCTTTTGCTTCTTCGAAACTGTTCGAATCCACAAGTTCGTCCTTCTTTAATATTTTGCTTCTCTGCATGAAATTATTAATTTCTGTTCCTTCCTCAATGTTTGTTTGCCCTGTCAATTGTTGTTGTATTTCAGAGAAGTCGTGAACTGCCCACCGGAAACGTCTAACACCTTCCACATCACTGCCAATAGCGAGATAGTTGAGGCCGAGTGAGGATAACAGAAGTTTTGAGCATTGCAACTCATAATGTGAACATTTGTTATTTTCCTTATTTTTTTTTACAAGAAAAAGTAAACATTTCTGTTCAGAGATTCCGAGTCAGGGTCGGAATCGTCTTGAGAGAGAAGAAGGTTCCATCGTTGCGGCGTCCGAAATCCATCTTGGACTCGAATTAAACCTTGCTGTCAGAGTGTTGACTATGATTGGCAAAACATTTGAAAATACCTCATATGTCCTTCGTTATACATTTGCAAATTATTAATGAACAACATAATGAAAAATTTACACTGATACATCAAGTTTCTCTGTGTTTTTAAAATCAGTTATAGTGAGAAGGCTTGAATCAATTTGGCTATAAAGAAGGTTAACCTATGTATGTAGAACACTTAAAGAATCGAAAGATTCGGAAGATGCAACCTCTTCAGTTTCTTTCAAAGCCCTGTTGCTTGACTTATATTTATTCTCGCAGCTAATGCAAATAATGCAAATTCGCCTTGAATATAAAAAGTGAAAAACGACTAGCAAAGAGCCAGTTCATCTTCTTCTTACGGCGCCGGTCGGTCGCCTTCTTCAATTGCTCTCCAATTGTTTAATTCGTTAACTTCTTGTTTTGTCAAAATCAACAAGACGGAAATGAATAGAGAAAGATTCTGAAATAGAATTTATATACCCTTTATGATTCTGAAATAGAATTTATATATAATTAATTTGCAAATTAACTTTCCAAAAAATAATACGGATTAATATTCAAGATGGAGTGGCTGCGCAATATCTCGGACACCTTTTATTCTACTGGAAATGAAAAAGCAGAGGAGTCAAAGAGAAGGAAGGAGAAGGACTCGGAGAAACTGACGAACGGGAACAATCAGAACGACTTCAAACTGTGTGACATAATAAATCAACTTGCTTTTTGTGATTAATAATTAAAATACATTACAACATTTTTTAAAGTAGATAAAGCTTGTCTTAATAAGGCGTGTTTTAATCATCTGGAGCTCGCGTTTAGGGTGGTCGGCTACGAAGAGTTTCGTCCAGCGGAGGAGAGGGAGCAAGGGGAGCGAGAGAGTGTAGGGAAGCGAGAGAAAGACAGCGATGGGAAGAAGAGGAGAGAATCTGCCGGAAAGGAGCTCGCTCATGAAAGTGGAGTGGCGATTGCCAGGGATCAGGCACGGATGCTTCTTCTCTCTTCCAGAATTCACTCTGCTATTCTCCCATTTATATTCTCATACATGATTCCTCGGCATATTAGCTCTAGTTTTCCTTGAAAATCATTTCTGTGTAACTTCCCTCTTTACGCGTTCCACACCAGCTGGTTTTTCTGAAGAATAATGTACTAAACCTATAGCTAGAATTCCCGTTGTTTTTTTTAAACTCCCGCAATGATGTACATTAAATATGATAATGCCAGTCTCCCTCTCCCCTTTTCCTCTCCGAATCCCTTCTTCTCTTCAGATCTACGGCTCTGAGTTGTCGGACGACGCCCTCAACATCTTCTGCGATCGAATGCAGAAGGCGGCGCAGTCGACCGTCGATGGCTGCTGCGCCATTCAGTCTCTCTTTGTCAGTCGGTACCCTTCTCTCTCGTTCTCTCTCTTCTCTCTCTCTCTCTCTCTCTTTCTCTCTTTCTCTCCCTTTCTCCCCTCCTCTCCCTCTTCTCTGCAGCGCGAGCCCGATGCGGTGAGTGCCCACATCAGTGGCCGTCGCCGTGCCGTGCAGATCCTCTTCGACGCCAGTCGCAACCACTACGTGCTCTGCTATTTCTCCCCTCGTCGCTCCGAGTTGCTCATCTTCGATTCTCTCGCCTCCCACAGGAGGCCGGCAATCACTGTGAGATGGAATGCTGCCTAATATTGTACAAAAAACCTAATTGTACAGAAAAGTATATATGTACATATTTATGTATGTACATATGTATGTCTAAATATATATTTTAATTCTTTTTTTTTTTAGCTCAGGCCAATCGCCGCTCAGCTGCTCGCCCTCTTCAGCCACGTCTTCAAGGGCGAGATTCGCGTCGTCGTCGATCTCGACTACGAACAGCAGGAGGACAACTGGTCGTGCGGGTACAGATGCATCGGAGCAGCACTCGGTCAGAGAGCAAGAGGAGGGAGGAGAGTGAAAGGGAGAGAGAGAAAGAGAGAGAGAGACAGCACTCGTTGAGAGAGCACGAGGAGGGAGGAGAGGGAAGTGTCAGACGGGGAGGGGGAGGGAAGAGAGTGGACAAAGGGAGCGAGAGAGGGAGAGAAAGAGAGAAAGAGAGAGAGAGAAAGCTGAAGAGAGTCAGAAGAAGAATGTGTCTTCTCTTGCAGACCTGACTCGCAAGATGCACCCATCCAAGTCATGCTACGATCTCCTCTCGATCCACTCTCTGCTCGTCTCCGTCCTCAGCTCGCCCTCTCCCCCTCCCTGGACTCTCTTCGAGTCCGCGTGCATCCGCAGGTCGTTGTTGCCTTTAGAAAGGTCATCTGAATAACCTATCTTAAAGCCCCACAACAATCCCTGTCATACTACTCTTGAATTTAAGGGAGGAAAGGGAACGCGAAGGAGAGCGAAGTGATGTCTACCGAATCAGGGCCAATGGGGAACTCTATGAGTCTGGGTGCCTTTCTATATCCATATAGTTTTTATTTAATTAATAATAAAAAATCAGATGAACTAAAGTAATTCAATTGAAAAATGTAATATAAAGTATGTCTCTTTAATTCAGCGAGAATTAGCGGACGGCTCGAGGAGAGGAAAGGAAGAAAACTTGAAGTGTTCCATCGCGAAGAGTCATCCCATCCCTCCATCTGCAACTCGAAATAAACCTTGCTGCAAAGGAATCAGAACGGTCTTTCCCTGCAAAAAAAGAATGAACTCCTGCCAAAACTTGTCTATGATAACTCGATGGCAACTGCTTTCTTTCCTTCTGTCGAATCCTCTCGACTCTTTCTCACCATCTCTAAACACTGCAAATTCTTGTTTCATCGAAGTTTACATTCATGAACTTGCCAACAGCCATTGTCTTGAAGACACTTCTCTTATGCAAATTCATGCTGCGCCTTCTGCTCTGCAACAGAGTGCGCAGAGTGCTTTTCTCTCTTTCTCTGTCAACGCTCAAATTCTTCATCTCTCTTTCGCTCCCCTTATCTCTGATCTCCCTCCCTCTTTCCCTTCTGTCCCTGTCTCTCTTCACCTCCCACTCTTCCCCTGTCCTCCATCCTCGAGTGGTCATTTCCCTAGAGACCTCTGGCATGATGTCGGTTGACTGATTCGTCGTCAACTACTTTTCTGTTTCCATATTTCTCCGCTTGCTCTAATCTCCTCTCTCTCTCTCTCTCGTCTCCTCTCTCTCTCTCTCTCTCTCTCTCTCTCTCTCGTTCTCTTTCTCTTCGTAATCTCTCATTATTTTCTCATGTCCATCCTACTCCTCCTGCACTCTCACCCTCCCATTCATTATCTTTTTCGCCAACGCAGGGAAGAATTGCGCATTTCTTCAATTTATCACTAGCGGATGAATGATTCACGCCAGTTTCCTCTTCCTTCTACACTTCCCATTCTTCTTCGATTCATTCCACATCTTCTTGCCATCTTTCTCATTTCTCACCCTTACGTTCGTAACCACCACGGAGCTTATCATTCCTGATCTTCGATGATAGCGTTCCTTCTATCGCTTGGCTTTTCTATCTTCCTCTCCATCTCTCTCTTTCTCTCTCTCTCTTTCTCTCTCTTTCTCTCTCTCTTTCTCTATCTTCCACTTTCTCTCTCGCTAGCTTGAAGCTAAAGAATATCAGAATGGCGAAGTCGCCAGTGGGTGCAGAGCCCTTGGCATTGTCTCTATTTCTCTGTATCTCAATATTCATTGTGATCTATCTCACTCTGCCTTCCCCTCTCTCGTGTTTCCACCCGGTAGTGCCACCACTTGAGACATTCCTAGTCAAGCCAAACACACACGCTCTCACGCCTAGATGCTTCACTTATCCCTCTCTCTTTCTCTCTCTCTCTCTCTCTCTCTCTCTCTCTCTCTCTCTATCTTCCACTATCTCCCTCTCTTAATTTCTAACTCTCGTTCTCTCTCTATTTCCCTCTCTCTCATGATGCATCCTCATCTCTATTCCACAGTGTCTCTCGCTTACTGCCTCCAAACCATTCTTCCCTTCTTATACCTCGTAAGACGTGGTGCTTTTTCTTCGCTGAAACTCTCAGCACTCTACGCGCTTTTCTCTGGAATCTCTGTATGGGTTACTCTTTTTTTCATTCTCTCGTTCCCTCACTCATGCTCTTCCCTTCCATCTTTCTTTCTCTGTCTCTCTCACCAGTTCATTCTCTCTCTCGCTTCCACTTCTTGTCTTCCTCTAAACTTCATCGCGTGCGTGTCCGTATGTCCACTGGCCAGTTTCAACCCCTCCACATTTGAACTGCTTCCTTCTAAGTCTTTCTGTTGAATTCCACCTCTTCCAGTCAATTGCCTGCTTCTCCTAAAACAGCCTCCAGTCCCCGAATTCGCCTTTCCAGTGTGCCACACCCTCCTCTTCGCCTTTCCAGTGTCCCACACCCTCCCCTTCTAATCCCTCCAAAAAGTCTTCCTCTTTCCTATTAGATGTTTCCAGCAACGAAGACTGACTTTGTTTGATGGGTTGCTCCACAGTCTTTTTGACGATGTTTGAGGCTTGCGAGAAATGTGAATAGGAGACCAGCAACTTCATTGTAGAAGGGACTGAATCCACGAACAAATATGTAGTAGGAACTTGTTCAGTTGGCTCAACAATCTACTGGAGAGCTCTGAGGCCAACTGGTGGGAGAGGACTAAATTGAACCCGAGACTGTAGGTTGCCTTCTCCACCCCTCAGGGTCATCTCGACTTACCTGTCTCGTTCGGAATTAGCGCTGCACACTTGCTGCCCTTTTCAACTGCAACCCAAATGCCAAGGCAGTTCTGTTTGCGAAGAGATCCATTAAAGACGGTAGCTTGACTTGACAACTCGTTTGCTATCTCTCGCTCGTTCTCGCTCGTGCTCTTTCTCTTTTCTTTCTATCTCTCATTCTCTCTATTTATCTTCTGTTTCTTTCTCTCTCTCATGAGCATTTTCACTACCGCCTGCCTTTTCCTTTGTAAAGTCCGATGGTGGAAGAATAAGATGGCAGCTTATCTCCACTTAAGAATTGTTAAATTATCATTTTCATTTTTAATTATTTTTCCAATAGCCCTGCCACAAAGGATTTTCAGAAATGCAAGTAAGTTCTCGCCCTTCTTTCCTCGTGATGTTGACCGGGGTGGAAATTATCATTCTTTTTTATACCAGTCCATTATTTACGAACACTGCGCCTTTTTCTCTCTCGTTCTCTTGATTCTGACACCCACTCCCTCTGTCTCTCTCTCTTCTCCCTCCCTCTCTTTTCTATCTCTCTCTCTCCCTCTGTCTCACTCTCTCTTTCTTCCCCTCCCTTTCTCCTTCTATCTTTCTCATTCTCCCCCACTCCCATCTGATTTGTGCCCTAGGCTCCCGCATTCACCTTTCTCGTTGTGACTGCAATCGGATCTCCCTCCTATCGCTTTATCTCTTAGATGAAGCCCCCGCGCGGTCCACGCCCCTGTAAAGAAGGTGTCTCTTTCAGGGAACGAGTGATGCGAGGTGGTTAGGGAGAGAGAAATAATGTTTAAATGGGAGAGAGAAGGAGAGAGACACATATCATGGCCTTGTTCTTCTTTCATTCTCTTTTTCGGAGTGCGAAGAATAGAATGCCGACCTTTTGTTTTCCGAGAGATTCTTCCGCTGATGGCGCTGGAATGAACCTGCCCCCCCACCCCCCCCCCCACTATTTCCGCCTTATTCACCATTCAATTTTTTGTCTCCGGTAGAGCCCCTTATTTTATCATTTTTATTCCTGTTTCGCCTCCGTCCTTCGTTATTTTCAACAGACACTGACAGACTTAAGGCGAGTAAAACAATATTTTTAACAAATTTATAGAAACTCCTTATGAAACGCCTTACCTTCTAAAAATGTATCAAAAAAACAACGAGCAACAACATTTTCCTTCTGAGTTCCGCGGACTTTCCCCTAAGTAAGAATGCTTCGTTGCTTTCTGTGAAGCACACAGGTGCCAATGTGTCATTCTATTTTTTGAATGACCGAGAAGGCAGTTATTCTATCGTTTGTCTTCGGTGTCCCATCAGATCCTCGATAGTCCGACTGTGAGAAAAAGTGTCGCCTGAGAAATTGCACTTCTTTGGAGAGAGAAAATGATGGAATAGATCACGCAGAGAGTGGACGAGATAGGAAGAAAGAGAGAGAGAGAGAGAGAGAGAGAGAGAGAGAAAGAAAGAGAGAGAGAGAGAGGCAGAAAGAGAAGTAGAGAGAGAGCGAGAGAGCGGGAGAGTCAAAGAAGGCTGGATTGAACTCGCCCGCAGCAACAGCGGGAGATGTCCATGTGAGCCGAGTTGACCTTTCCCTGGGGCGCCTTATGAATGTCTCCACCTGAATTGGAACCAGAAGGGATCAGATATCACTGAATATTCTGCTAGTGCAAACAATGAATTCAAGAGAGCACACTGAAAGTGGGATGAATTTGTGAGAGGTCAGTGTCTTATCTACATACATACATATGTAGTACTGATTATTATTCATTGTGATTCACGCCATCTATCTATTATATCGTCCAATACCTTGCCTTGGTACATACATATATATAATATTAAATTGCTACTGATTATAAGTCGATGTCATTTACAAAGCATTATTAAGCATTATTACGTAATGCTTCTTCCGGTGCAGCCAATTGCCGAATTGTTTTTCCCACAAGGGATGTGCAATTTGTCAGATTTGATCCACACTTTACTTGCACGAACATTCCAGTTCTCCTCTATATAGTGTATCCCTTTTACCCGTGATAGAATCTGTACGAACCCCTTGGATATTCTTGCCGAACTTTGCTTTGATGTCTGCACTCTCTTAGTTG
The DNA here is from genome assembly GCA_945643635.1 of Allodiplogaster sudhausi. NCBI lineage: Eukaryota > Metazoa > Nematoda > Chromadorea > Rhabditida > Diplogasteridae > Allodiplogaster > Allodiplogaster sudhausi. The sequence goes on from CALZFC010000080.1 coordinate 1,646,865, forward strand.
GATACGCTCTATTACTATGACAGGTCTTTGCGCCATGAACACGCGAGATCAACTTCTGTCATATCTTTCGAAAGAGAGAAGGAGAGAGAGAAAGAGAGAGAGAGAGAGAGGAATAGAACGAGAAAGTATTGAAGAAGATGAGTGTGTGTAAGAAGGGAGGGATGGAAAGAAAAAGTTATTTGTGTATGCAACCAGAAGACGGAAACGAGTGAACTGGTGTTGATATCTTCCTCATTCCTGCGCCTTTTTCTGCAAAACTTATCAGCAACGAATGTGTGCTCTTCTTGAATATTTCATTTGCAAATGTTTCTTGCTGATCTTGTTTTCTAATCCATCAGTTGCTTCTAAAACAGGAGAGAAGCAGCAGCAGTGGCTGTTCCATCTAAAGGTTGCGGATGCGTCGTCTCTGGCCCCGTCGATTGTAGGAGGCGGCAGTTCCGGGATGGGCGGCCTCTCCGCCGTGGGCGTGATCTGGCTCTCCGTTTCTCTCGTCGCCACGCTTATTCTGACAGGTATTATTGTGTAAATATGAAGAAGTAAAAGAATGTTACTTGTATAAGTTATAGTTAGCAACTCTTTTTGTCCGACTGATAAAATAGATACTTGTCTCCCTTCAGCCGGAATCGTCGTGCCGGAGTGGCTGGTGGGCACGGTTTCTGTCGGCGGTCGCACGGTCATCGCTTTCTTCGGTGCTTACAAGCGATGCAACTATCCCATCTTTGACGAGGCCAGACATCTCTTTTATCTCTCAATTATTTAATATTCTTTGTGTTCTAATCTTTGTTTTCTTTTGATAAACATTCAAAATATTCTGTAAGAGAATATTCAGGAGTCGTCGATGGCCGCGCTGGTCGAGCAGTGCGGGAGGTACGCATCCCTCTCCGCCGTGCCATCGCTCTACTGGCGGCTCACTATACTCTTCGTTCTCGCTGGTTCAGCTCTCTCTCTCTCTCTCTCTCTCTCTCTCTCATTCTTGACCGGCAGTCTTCATTATATATCATTCAAGATATTGGAGACAATTACATGAGCATTGATGTTTTTCTCAAGCTGGTGCTAGTCTGAGCTTTCGAAAATTATTTTTTGAGCCCGAGAAAGTTGGGGCGTCTTACCATTAGCTGTTAATTTTGGAGAAGGGCGGCGACTTACAATCGTCTTTGCTTACTCTTCCCCTTACTCTCAGGAACTTCTCTGTCTCTTCTCATCTCTCTGCTCCTCGTGCCTTCCCTCTGCACTCATCACATTGTCAATGCAGAGTCAGCCGTCATCGTCGGATTCTTCCAGATTGTTGCAGGTTCATCATTCCTCCCATCTCTTTCTTTCTGCCTTTCTCTCTGTCTCTATCTTGTTCTCTGTCTATGCTTCTATCTTGTTCTCTCTCTGCCTCTCTCTTGTTCTCTATGTCTCTATTTCTCTCTCACACACTCTCCTTGTTTCCCAGCCGTTTTCATCTCTGCCGGCCTGGTGGTCTACCCTCTCGGCTGGGACAACGCCGAAGTGCGTGGTGCGTGCGGCAGAACGGCAGATCGCTACAATCTCGGTTGGCTTCAGAGTCACTCGCCGAGATAAAAGCAGTATAGCCAAATAGGATTAAATTTGCTTTTTAGCAAATTAATTTACTGTAAAATATATTGCTAACTTTTGTATTCGCATCATGTTTTTAATATTTCTCGTAGAAAGATTTGATAAATGTTGAGGGGACTGCGCGGTTGGCCGCGCGTACCTGGGAATGTGCACGGGCAGCGCGCTCCTCGTCATCGCCGGTCTCCTCTCCCTCTGCGGCGGCAGACGGAGACCTGCTCATCTCTTGCAGCCGGTCTTTCTGGGTACTCTCTTTTCTCTTTCAGCTATACTTTATTTAAATTGTAATATTCACAATAACAGCTGTTTGAAGTAGGATGATTTGGCAAATTATGGACTTTTTGAATAATCTTTAATAGAATAAATTTAAAAAAAAAATGCTGAAAACGTTGCATTCAGCTCCTCAGCACTCGCAAACCCTGATTCACGGCTACGAGCAGCCGGGCAAGTTCATCGGTGGATTTCATCACTTGCCATAGATTCCGAGACATTCTCACTCGCTGAGAACAAATCGAAAAGGAAAGACAAGCTGCCTTCCTATTTCCATTGCACAGAATAGCTTTAGAACGATTAGGCTACTTAGTATTATTGTTTTGTTTTTATACTCAAAGTGATTGTGCTGATATTTGGCTACTCTGACTGTTCCCTTTCCTGCTCAAACTCGAACTAGCCACAATTGTCCTACCTCCGGGCACATTCTCTTAGCTGCCCCCTTTTGCTTTCTGCCCCTCGCCTTTCCTGTCACTGTCTTTCTTCGCTAATTTCTGCTTTCTCATTATTTTCGTGACTACACGACACGCGCATAAAATGATGTTATCTTAGATAAGATAAGACGGCATGAATGAGGACAAAACGCACAGACAACACTGAGAAAAACCCCTTGTATTGCCTCATCATGACCATGTCGGGGCTATAAAAGTGTATAAAGTTCACAGTGTTAATGACCTGATTGTGAGACCATTTCCTGTCCTTTTTTATACAATTTAAAGCCGCCGCACAGTTCTCTCGAAATCTGTCAACATGTTTATTGCGATTAGAGAACTCCGAGCCTCTTTACTCTCTATTTCTCCTTCAACGTCTGTCTCTAGGAAAGCGTTTCTATCCGATTTCATACTCCCTCTTTCATAACTTATTCCTCTTCTCTTTCCTCGCTATCTCTAGTTCCCCTCACGCTCTCTCACTCCTTCCTCCCTCTCTTTCCCCTCTCTCTCCCTTCCTCTCTCTCTCTCTTTCTCTCTCTCTCTCTCTCTCTCTTTCTTCCCTAGTTCTCCCTCTCTCCCCCTCTCCCTGATTCCTTCTTTTTATCAATCTCCTTCCTCTGTGTGTGGTGCTGCCAGAACAGCTGTGAGAAAGCAAACAAAGACCAAACATTTTCTCGCTCTCTACTCGTGGACTGTCGGAACATTACCACTGTCGTTTTCTTGCATGGTCTTATAATTCGCTTAAATGTCATCAAAAGTGGCCGGATTAAGAAGTGACTGACACCGACAAACAACACTTTCCGTTATGATCTCATCGTTTACAGCCACTAATGCATTGTATGCATTATGTTCATATGTACATATGTATATAAATGCATAAATAGTGAGCCGGCCTCAAATGTTGTAGAAATAACGACATCTTTCACGGTCGCTTTACTTGAATGGATTCCGATTGAATTCCATGAACTGAGATGACTCAACGTGCTGTCTGCAATTCGTAATCTCCGATCTCCTCATCACAATTTTGCGATTCATTCACGAATTCCGCTAATTAGCAAATTGGCAAACTAAGATTCTTGTTGATTCGTTAACTGCAGATTACTCTCAATGTAAGCATCACTTTCCGATCAAGGAGCAAGAGAGAGATAGAAAGAGGGAAAGAGAGAACCACGAAAGAGTGATTTAGGCATCCTGTTGAGCATGATTCTTTAATCACTTCCTAATCAGTTGGGCTCAATTTGATTTCTGATTTCTTTGCTTCTTCAGTGTAAAAAAACCATTTGCATTTGTGTCTTCTGATCCGATCTCGTCATAATCTGCCGCTTTGTCTTGGTCGTTATCATCTTTCCTCCCTCGTACCCTCTCACTCTTACTGTATTCTCCCTCCTTTTTCTCCCTACGCTCTCTCTCCCTCCCTCTCGCCATCGCTCTCTCACTTTCTCTTTCTCTCTCTCTATTTCAATATCCTGCAATCTTTCTCTCTCCATCCCTCTCTCCTTATCCCGACTACACTATGATGCCTTGACAAAGTAAGCACGTTTCAGATCTCTCGTTATGAAGCGAGGTCTTCCGAAGAGTTCATACACAATAATAAATAAATATAATAAATAACACAACGCTAGGAGACAAAAGCTAATGATGCTTCAAAAAGATGCGGCGGTTCAATTTGTCATGCTTTATTCAGCTGCTTGATAGGATGGCTTGAAAAGCTTCCTCTTCTCTTCTAAATTCCCATGAAGAATTATATTATAAAGTGTTTTGATATAACTGAGTGAGCTGAGAATACAACGACATAGCGTGATCGATATGTCATTGTATTCTCAGCTCAAGAAGTGGAGAGGGGGGGGGGATCAACACGCGTAAATGAGATCTAGAATCTTTTCTTGACAGGCACCGCCGTTGGCATGCTCTTGACGACTTCTGTCACGAGAAAGTGCACTGAGAGAAACATTCACGAGGCTTCTGCTATCATTTCCGGCGAACAGTTGTCTCTATTCCTCTCTCTCTCTCTTTCTCTCTCTCTCTCTCTCTCTCTCTCTCTCTCTCTCTTTCTTTCTTTCTCTTTTTCTCTTCAACTGTTCTTTCTTTCTCTGCCTCTCTCTCTCCGTCTCTCTCTCACTTTAGATTTCTCAGTCGACCAAGCTTTCATCTTTCCTTTCTCTCGTTTTTGGCTGATCACGTTCTTGAACGATGCAGCTATAGGTTTCGCTTCACTCGTTTCTCTTTTCGAATGTCTTCCATCTTTCTTGCTTACCTATTCTTAACGGTAGATCCATCTTATTTACAATTACATTTTGCTTATGTCATCGCTTGCGATTTTCTGTGAGCTTTTTCCTCAACGTTGAGTCCTGAGATATCTAGCAGAGCTCAACGGAAGGTTGGATTGCTCGAGGACTAAGGCGAGATTGTCACTTTCTCATCTTTCACGACCCTTTGTTGTCTATCTCTCACCTCTACTCACATACTCTCTTCTTCTCTCTCTCTTTCTCTTTCTCTTTCTCTCTCTCTCTCTCTCTCTCTCTCTCTCTCTCTCTGTTCCTCTTTTCTCTCTCTCTTCCTCTTTTTTCTGTTTCTGTCTTCATATTCTCTCTCTCTCTCTCCCACCTCTCGATCCCTCTCCTTTTTGTCAGTTGTCCTCTTGGCGATCTCTCCAATCGATGCCACCTGCCGCAGTCTCATGATAGCTCAAAAAGAATTTCTTAAACCGCCTTACAATGAGACTTCCCGTTGTTTACTGCTGATCCACAAGCATTCTTTATTTGCTGCTTTCGCGTAGAATTTACACTTCCAGGAAGCTGTTGTTACCTCTCTCTCTCTCTCTCTCTCTCTCTCTCTCTCTCTCTCACTCTGTCTCCTACTCTCTCTCTCTCTCTCTCTCTCTCTCTCTCTCTCTTTCTCACTCTGTCTCCTACTCTCTCTCTCTCACACACTCTCTCTTAACATTTTCTCTCGTACCAGCTCTTGTCCGCCTCTTTCTAACCGGATTTACCAACCTTTAGATATTTATCTTTTTGGGATGAACGAGTCGTATTTTAGCACAAGTTTTAAATTATTAAATTAGTTGATACCGTTCATATTTGCACATCTGCAAAGCACTCGTGAATTGACTCATTCTAATCTCTGCTTATCCCTTCGCCTCAAGCGGCAGACATGGAAGCGCTTTCATTCGACATTATCACTCTTCGATTATATTATTTGTATTTCTAGTAATGAAAAGTAGGTTTAACTGTTTGGCCCTAAATAAATAAAAGATTAGGTTGATAGAAGGTAAGAAGAAAGGAAACGGAAGAATGCATTGAACTCTCGTCGTTTAGCTTTGGTTTTAGACGCGTTCTTCGGTCCCGCTACCTAGTGATTTGTTTTAGAAGAAGTAGAGTTGTTTGACCTCTTCTCCGTTTTCCGTTTTAGTCCTCTCTCCTATCTCTTTCGCTCTCTCTCTCTCTCTCTCTCTCTCTCTCTCTATCTCTCTCTCCCTCTCTCTTCTCTTTTGTCCCTTTTTTCCTCTCCTGCTATCTTTCCACTGTGTCCTCTCTCATATTACTTATCCCCTGATTCACTGAACATTGTATGTACTCGTGTCCTCTTGCTCTAATCTTGTCATCTGCTTGCCTTTTTGTATCTTCACCTTCGACCGCCATTTATGTATGGTTGCACACTTTTGACATTACTTTTCGTCGCCGACTTCTTCTTCTATTTCTAAATTAATAACGAGGACGAGCCAGTCAACATTTAGATAAAAATTGTTTAATCAAATATTAGTCTGAATGCGAACACTCAAAGTTTTAATGAATGTTCACAGCAATGAATTTCTATAATTTCTCATGGCTCTCTTTGTCCATCTGTTCATCTCCATTTCTCGTTGCGATTCACTCGTCTCTCTCTTTCCGTCTCTCTCTCAGTCTCTCTCAGTCTCTCTTTCTGTTTCTCTTTCTCTCTCTCGCTCTCTGTCTGTTTCTCTCTGTCTCTCTGTTTCTCTCCTTCCCTTTGTTGCTTTCGAGTGCCCTGAGCGTGTTCCTGCTCCCAGTTTGTTTTCCCGAGTGTCTGGTTCTTTGTTTTGTTGGAGGAGTATGCCAGGGAATCCCTCTTCTTTTACTTTTTCCTTGGAAGGTCTCCAATCTGAAACCCTTTTTATGTCTCTGCTATATCCTCCCCATTTTCACTCGTATCGCTCAATCTTTCACTATTTGGGTGAGTCCCTTTCACTCTTTTGCTCTATCTCTCTCTCTCTCTCTTTGTGTCTCTCTCTCGCACCTCTCTCTCTCTGACACTCTCTCTCTCTTTCTATTTCTCCTCTCTCTCCCTCTCTTTAGCGCTCTTCTCCTGTCTTATCCTCTTAACCATTCTATCTCACTATTCCTCTCTCTCTCTCTTTCTCTTTCTCTCTTAATCTGCCGTCCTCCAGCTCATCCGAACGGCATTCGCCTCCCTCGTTGCTCGCTTCGGCGAGTTCTCATGCCTCTGATAGAATATTCCGGAGGAAAATTACTCCGCTTGTATACTTCTTCCTCTCTCTGCCTCTCGTTCTCTGCCTCTCTTTCTCTATCTCTTTCTCTCCCCTCTCTCTTTCTCTTTGTCTTTCTCTCTCGCTCTTTCACTCTCTCGCCCATTTCATGTGCATGGTAGCCCCCCATCCATCTTCTATTTGCATGTTCCTTATGGAAAGCGACCAAAGGCAGGAAAAGCTTCGATGATGATAAATAATGCTCTAAAAGCGGTGTACTTTGTGCTCCTTTGCGTGACGCCATTGGCAGCACTCTTCTTTCTGCTGTTTACTTCCACACAAACAAGCACTAACTCACTCTCTTGCTGGCAATGTGCTAAAGCACCCGGGGCAGCTGACTAGTAACATAGAGAAAGAGAGAGAGAGAGGGAGAGAGAGAGAGAAGGACAGAGACAAAGTAAGAGAGAGAGAGATGAAGAGACGGAGAGTGAAGAGAGAAGCAGAGAGGAGCTGCTGCAGCTTTTTCATATGTACTTCCCTCCTGCATAATCATTCTAGTGCTTCCTCCTATTCTTGTTTTCCACCTCCATCTTCTGCTGCACAATAGCGGTCGCGGCATCGAAATAGTCTGCGTATTCCTTGATCTTTCGATAAGTGAGAAGTAAATATGGCTGTTTTTACCAAATGGCAGGATGTGGAAGGAAGTAGAAGGAAACAATGGAAAAGGCGAAAGAGAGAGTGCTCCTATCAACTACGATACCCAAAAAATAATTTGTTTTCTTGTTATTTAATTTTTTTATTCTCATGAATCATAAGCATAAACGTTGAAATCGTGCATTTATGTACATGCCATAGGGTCTAGCCGCGAGCACTGATTACTTACTACAGACAGCTGCTAATATTCTTCTGACCGTGTGAATCCTAGCTCCTCCTTACGCGTTCTCTCTCTTCTCTCTCTCTCTCTCTTCTTTCTCTCTTCTCTCTCTCTCTTCTCTCTCTCTCTTCTCTCTCTCTCTTCTCTCTCTCTCTCTCTCTCTTCTTTATCTCCCTCTTCTCTCTCTCTCTCTTCTCTCTCTCTCTCTTTTCTCTCTCTTTCTCTCTCTCTCTCTCTCTCTCTCTCTCTCTCTTCTCTCTCTTCTCTCTCTTTTCTCTCTCTCTTCTCTCTCTCTCTCTCTCTCTCTATTGCTCTTGCCGCATCTTTCTCGCTCTTCTCTATCTCACCTTCTCTTTCTCCTTATATCTTCATTCCCCGTTATGTTTCCTTTTTGCCCCGGAAGTGCCCACAGGCATCTCTTCTTTCATCGCAGTTGTGGCCGTTATCGTCAAGCTTATCAGTCTGCTTCTGGGATGAGTCCGCCCTTTTTAGAGAATTAAATATCCGCTCTTTTTCGAGCACACCGTGGTTTTCCCTTCCTCATTTCCTCCCATATTTCCCATAGCATTTCCCGTTAGTCGGCTGTCGCAGTATGTAAATATGTACATACAATACAGTACATAAAATTAGATGAAGTAAAGCGAGGATTAAAGTGAAATGCATTGGAATAATTCACCTGGTCGCCTGTCTTACCTCAGTAACTTTTCGCTTCCTCTGTTTGCTTAATTCTCCGTTTAATTTCCACTTTTCCAACGCTCCGCTCGAAACTCTCAATCTTTGTTTTTCGTACTGTACTCAGAGTGCTTGAAACGCTGACGACAATAGCTCTTTTTCGTAGTTCTCTTAATCTTTACTCCTCCCAACTCTACATCCGTCATGTGATTTCAGCAACCTACTCAAGTCTTCTCGTTTACTGTTGGGATCTCTTTGATTTCTCTTATTTGCTTGTCTTCATCATCTCACATTTGTTTTTGGAAGACTATCTCTCTCTCTCATTCTCTCTCTGCCTCTCTGCCTTTCTCTCTCTCATCATGTCAATTCGCTCTTCCTTCCCCATCTTGTACTCAGTCATTGTCACTCTGCGCGTTCGTTTACGTATAAGCACTTGTAATCTCACGTGTATCTCTCTGTAGGAGTGTCGCTCGCTGTCTGCCTATCTCTCTCTGTCTCTTTCTGTCTCTCTATCTCTCTCTCTATCTCTCTTTCTCTCTCTCTTTCTCTCTCTCTCTCTATCTCTCTTTCTTCAGGCTCCAACCCTGTTGCTCTCCACCCCTGGCAGACACGCCACTGCTGCAGTGGGCGATGCAGTGGCTCCACCACCAGCGATGACCTCGACTCCCGAGGAAGGCGTATCTTCTTCCTGGCCAGTCTCCACTCTCTCTCCGCAGCCTCCTTCACTTGGCTCCTTGCCAAGTTCTCTTCCGCTTCCGCGTGACTCGCGCATCCGCCGCGGCCGTTCCGCTCCCTTCCGTCGCCGCCCTTCTTCTATCAGTGCGGCTGATCTCTCACTCGAGGACGAAGAAAACTCCAGCAGGGGCAGCCAGTCTCCTACCGTAATGGAAGAACGTCAGTTTCCTTGCTTTCTCGAGAATTTCATCTCTTTCTTTTTTCGCTTCTCCTATCTAAACCGTATTCTTTTTTTCTGGTCATATACATTAAAGTCGTTCTACTATTCACTCTCTTCCCCTTCTCTTTCTCTTCTCCGACTTTACTCACTCAGTGTCTCCCCCCTTCCCCCTTCTCTGCCTTCTTCCACTCTTCATCCTTCAGTCTTCATCCTTCATCCTTCAGTGATCCACTAACAGCGCTAAACCCATAGAACACGGCTGATGCCAGCGTCGGGGAAAAGACAAACGGTGATTAATGATGGTGAGAAGACTGAAGAAGATGCGGCCTTGAATATCGAAGAAAGATCGCGCAAAATGGCCATTCTGTCTGCGGCCTCTCAGCATGCCTCTCACGAGGTCTTTTGCCTGTCACCAGGCGTATATCTTTCGGCTGCTGAAAACCGTCTTCGAAGACCGTACCTCATTGTCAGACCCATTCTTCTCTATTCCAGGGGAAATGATCTTGTGTTGTATACATTTCCACCGATATTCCGCCAGCTCGTTCTGTTAGAAATGTTATGCCTCCGGGAAATGTCACATTTCCTATGTATGTACATACATTCAAACATTCACGTCGTCTCTCCGTAGGAATGCGATTCTTTCATAGAAAGAGCCCTTCTCCCCTCAGGGCTCTCCTTCTTTGTCCTTTCCACCGGCAACGATTTGTTGCAGCTGTGCAAATGAATGCGTGAGATTCGTTCCGTTTTGTCCTCGATATCCCTCTGATTTCAATGTCCGTCTTTCTTTTTCACTCTCTCTCTCTCTCTCTCTCTCTCTGTCTCTCTCTGTCTCTCTCTCTCTCTGCTCTCTCTTCTCTTGTATTTCCTTCTGCTGTGTTGAATGTGAAGTCCGAAGTCGGCAAAAACTCAATGTAGCCCCTATTTCTTGCTCCATTTCCTTCTTTTCCATCTTGCATTCACATCCATGCCCTCATCTCACAATCAGCATCCAAATCATTCAGCAAACAGTTTTCTGTTTCTTTTTTGTAGGGTCGTCTCTCTCTCTCTCTCCGCCTCTTTCGCTCAGTCTCTCTCTCCCTCTTTCTATCTCTCTCTTTCTCTCTTTCTCTCTCTCTCTCTCTATGTCTCTGTTTCTGTCGTCCGTACCAAGCACGTTGCCGAAATGTCCTCGACACGAAGCCGTGTATTCATTGCCATCTCCCTTCGTTTTGATGGTTCTCATTGCATGTTGGAATAGTAGGATGTATACTTAGGGAAGAGTGCCAATGATAAAAAGAAGTGGAAAGAATGAGAGAAAGAGCGAGAGAAAGAGCGAGAGAGATAGAGAGAGAGAGAGAGAGAGAGAGAGAGAGAGGTCAGAGAGCTTCACCTTCGCACGTGCCTTCTCTTCTCTAACATCCTCCTGCTAATCTCTCTAGTCCACGATATCTCTCATAGATTGCCAAGCTAAGCTCCTTTTGATACCCCGCTGAACTTGTAAATAGAGTTGCCTTTTTCTCTGCTATTTTCTCCCTAAGATATTCTGTCCACAAAATGGCACTCTTTAATCCATTAGAACGCAAAAAAGATTAAGTGTTCCACGCTTCAGTGACCTATGGTTGACCGAGCGGGACATCCACAAACACGAGTACTGTAATTGAATTCTTCTTGGATTCGGGTGCACAAGCAGCTGCTTCCCTGTTCATAGTTATTGTGAGTACATTTTTCGCATGATCGTTCGGGAGCTTTTGTTGTTGTTCGATAGTGTTAATATTATTTAGCTTTTCGTCCAGTTTCTCTCGCATTGGTTTCTTTAGCTGCATCTGCTGTTGCTACGAGCAGCCTCAAGATTCACGGGGCCGCGCGTAGACGAGGGGGTTTCTCCCTTCTTTCTCATCCCTTCTCCCTGTTCCCTCACCTCTATTCCTCTGCTTCTCTCTCTTCCTCTTCTCTTTCTCTCTCTCTCTCTCTCTCTCTTTCTCTCTCTCTCTCTCTCTCTCTCTCTGTCTCTGCTTCTCTGCGTGTCTTCCGTCAATTCGCGACCGCGGCCTGCGGCAGCTTCCGACCAGACCAAGAATGCCTCCTCGTTCCGTCTCTCGCCGTCTGGCGCTCTCTCCTAGATGTCATAGTCTCTTCTGATGGTGACTTTCTCTCTCTCTCTCTCTCTCTCTCTCTCTCTCTCTTTCTGTTTCTTTCTCTCTCTATTTCTCTTTTTTCTCCCACCCTCCTCCTCCTCCTCGTCATCCCACCACTGGGGTCGCCCCGTCAGCCCGCTTCTTTTGCGCTGCGTCTCTGCACTTTGCTGTGCTAATGGCCCAAGTCCTTATTCTCTCTCCCCCTCGTTTCTTCTTCTTTCTCAACTTCCCCGTTCCTTGTCGTTGTCATCTTTACTTAATCATTTGTTCCTTTGCTGGATGGGCGCACTATTTCCGCTGCTGTTCCTGCAAGTTATTTCACAATCCCACAAAGAGAAGACGAGAAGTACCGCGCGCCCGTAGCGCGTGCTTTCATTTTTGTTGCGGAATAGAGCTCTCTTCTTCTTTCTGGACTCTCTCATCTCTCTTTCTTGTCTCTTTCAAACAATTCCAAAGGCGCCAATATATCGCGGGATGGCGGCATGCCTTTTCCTCTGCTCTCTCAATCTCATTCTCCCTGCGGCGTCTTCCTTGTCCACGACGTCTGATTCCTTCGCCTTGATTGTTGTCTTAGCGGTTCTATAATCTGGAGCCCATCACTCATTGTGTTGGTGCAGAAAGTGAGCTTGGAGAGCTAAAAGTGGGCGGCACTCTCTCCCTCTCTCTTTCTGTCTTTCTATTTCTTTCTCTTTCTCTTCCTTTCTCTCTCTCTCTCTCTCTCTCTCTCTCTCTCGCTCTCTCTTTCTCTATATCTCTCGCTTTCTCTCTCTCTCGCTTTCACTTTCCTTATCAGCTGCTGACGAGTAGTTGTACAGAGTGTGATTGGTTGTCCTCTCCCTCCCCCTTCCTTGCACCACACATAATCACGCAGCATATATGCTCGACCCGTGATCATTCACTGGAGTGAGTGCTGAGCGCAGCCCGTCCCCTTAGCCTTCCGCCTTGTTCCAACAGCTTCCGTCTGGATCGGAGCCATGAGCAGTCCCGTCGGAATGCGCTGTAAGTTGCCTTCTCTCCGTCCATCCTCTGCCCGATGCCCCGGGGTGATAAGGACCGGAAGATTGTTGCGCCGCGTGGTAGTGATGATTCTTATTCTTGAAGATAAAGAATCATCAGTGAAAAGCATCGAAAAAGAGAGATCTTCATTGCTGATAAACTGAGCCTACTAAATCTGCCAACGTCACTTGTTGATTTGCCAACGTCTCATCTGATTCTCTCTCTTGATTTTCTTCTTTCCCTTCTCCCCGCTCGCGGTCATCTTTGTAAATCCCGTCTCTGGCAGGCAAATTGCTTATTTCGTGTTTCCTACTCCCTTGGTATCTCATCTTTGATAAAGGAAGATAGTAGCCTACCGTAATCCCCTCTTCCCTGATTCAGGCGACGCGCTCTCGTTAGTCGACCCCGTCGAGATTGACGTCGGAGTCGCCACCGCCGCAATCAGCTCAGGCGGCCGGCCAATCAGTGCTCCGGTATCTCACTTTCCCCTCGGAAATAATTTTTTTAATAAAAAATGTTTTCTAATTTATATGGTAGAGTGTGTTTAGTTATCTTTTAAAGAAAATGCTGACAGTTACGAAGATTATTTGATAGTGTCATGCGATTAAGATGTCATCAAGTAATCTTTTAGTTGTAATCGAATGATAATTTGATTGTAGACCTACGATCCGGCCGAAGAGCAACTGTCCTCGTCTCTCACTGACGAAGGCTACTGTAGCCCGGTCAATCGGTCAGCTTCCACTCATTTCTCTATTCCCGCCACAACAATATGCTGGGTCCTGCCCGGATTTCCTGGCCCTTTGCTAGATTACGGTACCTACTGAGGTACCGTGCTTGCAGTGTCCACCACGAACAGAAGAAGCTGCTCGTGCGCACCATGACCGAGCAGGAGGAGCAGAGGAAAAAGGTCAGAACTTTCATTATTTCTTGTTCTTCTAACCATAAGAAAGAGCATAATTTTCGAAAGAAGTTCTCATGGCAATAATGGATGACGACAAGTCCATATTTGGGCCATTCTATGAAAAGGAGTAGCTTAGAACAAGGAGAGTGAAGTGCTAAAAACTATTTTTGGCATAAGCGTTCTACGAATTGTTTGCATGTCTTAATTTTTAGTAAGGTTGATGTCTCCACAATTCTTTTCGAGATGGTTTTAGTTCTAACCTGAATTTGCCTGATCTTCCAGGTGTACAAGGTTGTGTTGACTGGAGGGCCATGCGGCGGCAAGACAACTGGCCAGGTTGGGATGGCTTCTTTTTTGATCTTCCTTGAGATTCTCGCAACACAGTCATTGTGTATTTCTAATGCGTTTTTACCTATCCAGGAGCGCCTGGCAACCTTCTTCGAGAATATGGGCTGGAAAGTGTACACCGTGCCTGAGACAGCGACCGTTCTCTTAGGCGGAGGTTAGCTAGACTATTCAAATGATTAGAAATAGAAGAAGGATGTGACTGAGTGAGTCCTGGTCTTCTTTAGCTTGTGGAAAGGCCGACCCTAGCAGTTCTGTCAGTGGTAGGTGGAATGGGCATTCTCTCGATCTCTCAGCTTTCTCTTACCATATCTAGAGTGGCTTCGGAGTGGATAACAAGACTAATGAAAATGTCACAATATCTTACCTGCTTGAGGGTAGTTTTGGGGTTATCCTCATCTCTGTTCCCTTTCAGGAGTCAAATTCGCAGAGTTGTCCGAAGAGCAACAGTACCAGTTCCAGAAGGATCTTCTACTTACGCTCATCCGTATTGAAGATGTCAGTGCCTTCTCTCTCTCCCTCTCTCTCTCTCCTCTTGTCTCTTTCTCTTGCATATCTTCTCCTCCTTTATCACCGATGGCCAAGTGCTGTTCGTTTGAGTGTGAGACCCGTGAGATACACTCTGTATTCAATGGAACTGGATCATTTTGTCACATTGTAGTCTTGAAATGGTTGCATCGCTTTGCTTCTTCCGTAATTCCCACAGATCACTAGTATAATCTGAATCTAAGACGAGCGAAATCTGAAAGCCGTTCCTTTGGGTTTAAAAAAAAACCAAATACTGTTTGTCTGTACCAGAATGGTGATTGGACTTGCTATTTGATAGAATGATCTCTGGCTTCGCGAGTCTCCCATAATTATTCTGCGGAAAATGTAAGATTGAGGAGAGTCTGCGTCAGAAAGTGTAAGCGAACCATGCTGTCATAATGGCATGACAAAGCGAATTTTCGTGGAAGAGTCGTAAACAGATTAGAAGAGGGAGGGAGGGAGATAGAGAGAAAAAGAAGGGAGAGATAGAAAGAAAGAGAAGGGAGAGAGAGATGAGAAATGGTACCAGGCAATCAGGCTCATACTGTTTTCTGCCATAGCATGAAGACTGAATTACGAGGGAGTAGAGAGAGAGATAAAAAGATAAGACTGAAGGCTTGTCACATGACTGCCTTTGCTTATCTTTCTCAGCGGCCTGGAGATCGGATTGGCCGGGAGCTAAGGTCAACCGGAAAGTGCGTGGGAGAGAGGGAGACGGAGAGAGAAGAGGAAAAGGGGGAATCGCGGCACTTCAAAAGAACTCTCGATCTTAGATGTGAGAGAAGGAAGAGCAGAGCTGGAAGGTTCAGTTGCTTGAAAAAAAGAAACGTCGCGAGATGTCCTCTTCGGAAGACGTTGTTAGTCTTCACTTCACTCTCTTTCATCTAGTTCTTCTCTCTCTCTCCCTCATTCTTTCGTTCTTTCTTTTCCATCTCTATCGGCCCTCCCATCCGTCTTTCCTCTTCTCACTTTCAGCATGGTGATGTCACGCTTTTTGATCACGTTGGGTGTTGCATAACCTATTTCTCTCTCTCTCTCTCTCTCTCTCTCTCTCTCTCCCTCTCTCGCGGGTTCTATCATGTACTCTCTCATCTCATTGTCTTCCAATTTCTGCTTCTGATGTCCCCCGCTCAAATTTGCTTTTCTCTCTGCTCCTCTTCCTCCTCTCCTTATTAGTATTGTGTCTCCTTCAATAGAAGGTGAGATAAGATGAAGTAGCAAGATGAAAGGCTGGTCAACGCGCGAGAGAGCATGCCATTGATGGAGAGCGCAGAGCAGAGAGCTTATTCAGTGAAGTCGCCTTTTCTGACCGATTGAAAGGCTTGATAACGAGGAGAGGGCAAGAGTTAAGAGAGAGAGAGAGAGAGAGAGAGAGAGAGAGAGGGAGAGAGAGTGAAAGTGTGTGTGAAAAGAGAGAGGTTGCAGAGAGAAATTGGAAAGAGAGAGAGAGAGAGGAGTAAAGAAGAGAGAAAGAGAGAGCTTGAAAGGTCGCTGCGGCGATTGGCCATCTTCACTGTAGTTGTTAGAATGGATGATGATGATGGATGGCAAAATACGAGCATAGGAGAGTGGACTTGGTTTCAAATGGACACGAACGCACGCAAGAAGCCATGAAATTTTGACGCGGATGAATACGAGGAGCAAGCTAGAAAGAGGGAGACTGATTCGTGGAGAGGAATGGGTTCATGCGATATACTGTATGAATAAGGAAAAGAGATGAACGGAAGACCTCTCACCTTCTTTATTCTCTTTCTGCTCCTCTTTCTATCTCTTTTTCTCTCTCGCTCCTTGCAGGCCTTCTTCATCATCATCTCTCTCTCTCTCTCTCTCCTACTCTCTCTCTCTCTATCTCTCTCTCTCTCTCTATCTCTCTCTCATGCTCTATCTCTCTCTCTTGCTCTCTCTCCTACTCTCTCTCCTTGCAGGTTTTCTTCAACCAAGCGGCCCTTGAGCAGCGTCGTCGTGTACTGATAATCTGCGACCGCGGTGCGATGGATCCCTCTGCCTACATAACGGCTGATCTGTGGAAGAGAATGCTGGATGAGATAGGCCTGGAGCAGTTCAATCTCAGGGAAATTCGATATGATCAGGTCTTTATATAATATCACTCTTGTTTTTCCTTGTCACCTGGAGTGCCATAAAGTCCCCCCATATTCTTATTATTTATTCATTTAAAGAATAAGGCCCAATTCTAATTAGTAATGTGAATGAAGGTGGTTCACATGGTGACCGCGGCGGCTGGCGCGCAACGCTTCTACACTCTCGCGAATAACAACACGAGGAAGGAGGGCATAGAACAGGCCGTCGAGCAAGACAGAATCACCAGAACGGTCAGCCAAGACGGGCATTTCCATCGCTATTTTATTTAGTATTAAAGAAGGGGTTTCTCTTGTTTGTCAGTCTTCTTGTCGTCTTTACAGTTGTGTCTCATCAACTTTACCCGTTTTCTATTTGTTTTTGATGAGTAAAGATAATAATTGACTTATTGTCAGGCCTGGCTTGGCCATCCGTATGTCGACGTCATCGACAATGAAGACTGCCGAAACTTCGACGACAAGATACTGAAGCTCATTCAGGTTGGCAGATGGCGTCTGTTTATTATGACGGCCATTATCACTTTATCACCTCCTAAAATGATACCAATCCAGAAAAGATGATTCCTTGGCACTCTGCATGTATTTTACGAACTATACAGCTGATAAGCGTGATTTAAGTAGGTCTAAGCCATATTGACAGCCATCTTAAGAAAGGCTCTTTCAGGTGGTCTGCGACCGGGCTGGAGTGGAAGTGCGAGACAGACTTGCAAAGAACAGCAGGTTTATATCTTTTTATTCTATACATATGTTTATTACGTAAATAGAGAAGAAATACAAGTTAACTAAAAGTTCTTTAGGAAGCGAAAGTGGCTGGTCACTTCCTTCGACGTGGAGCGCTTCCCGAAGTTCGAGCAGTTCGATGTCAAGCACGACTATCTCATCACAGACAAGCGCTCCGTCCAGGTATAGTTGCTTCATTATGATTTGTAGCTCCTGCTTTTTTTTCTCGCATCGTCTGCTTGCCTTATTGGTTAATCTAATGTAGTGATGTCATCCGTACAAGAAACTTTTGTTCTGTTCCAAAAGAAGGGATAGAAAAAGCAACAAAAATCACTTCCTCTGTTCTCTTTTAGGTGCGTTTGCGTACCCGGTGCCAAGACAACCGGACAACCTACACGCTGACCACCCGCTCCGTCCAAGATGGCGAGGTTCTCGAGACGAGAATGCAACTCAATCTCAAGGTACGGTACCTCTTCCGTATTCGATCACGTTTGTTTGGATGTTACCTTGATCATAAAGAGAAGATGGTGTTAACTTGCAGGACTACCAAGGCTACTACCGAATGAAAGACAAGAGTCGCGCCACTCTGCACAAGCAACGTCGTTGCTTCACTTATGGCACTCAGGTTTTCAACTTGTCTAGATATTTTATTTTGTCAAAATCCGCTTAAGCCCGTGATTGATGGCTTTGAAAAGAAATGTTGTCTTGAATGTACGGACCAGTTGCCTTTCTTTAGTACTTCCACCTGGACACGTACGTGGATCCTCTCCCTCCAGGATGCAGAGTCAAGAAGCTCATGATACTCGAGACGTACACTACCAAACAGATCGGCGATCCCGATCCCGAACTACCCGATTTCCTCACCATTGAAAAGGTAGGGAGAGAGAGAGAGAGAGAGAGAGAGAGAGCTTATGAACCCTCTGCCGGAGTGTATTAAATAGATACATGCGAGATAATTAAACAGAAGGTAAATAAGCAGTTAAAATAGGTATTTCTTAAATAGGAGATCACTGGCAACCCGGCCTACTCGATGTACGAGTTGTCGAAGGTGGAGGTGAAGCATCCGCACGACAACAACAACTGTGGAAGCAACGGCGTCCCCAAGATCAAGAACACGAATGGACTCCTATCCGAAGACTGAGAGGAATAGCAGCCTTTTCTACCATTCCATTATACTCCAGTATTCATGACCGCCTCCCTTGGCCCGATTTCGCAATCTGAAGAAGACTTTAATCTCATAGCAGCATTACAACTAACGAGTCCCTTCAGTCATTCTCCACTGTATTGTAAACTGCAGTTTCACTTTTGCTGACTGCTCACTGGCCAACTTGTTATACGTTTTATAAATCTTGTGAGTTGTGAAGTTGAGAGATTATTGTTAGATTTATGTGTTTTTATTATGCGGACTTGTTTTGTTCGTATGTTAGATGTTAGATTGAGTACAGGTCCTCTCTGAGCGCTGTCGCTGCTCTCTTCTCGATGTAGATCAATCTGTTGAGCTTTGAAGTTGTACTAATCCTGCAGCATGATCGCTTCTATTTCGGCTAGATGAACTATTTTGCTTTCTGTAATGTTGGACGTTTCCTCTCGATTTGTTATCCTTTCTTCATCTTCCTCAGATTTCGTTTTACAAAATATCATACAAGTGCAAGTGGTCAGCTCAACTTTCCTTTGTTTCTTCATCCCTGTCCCCATCCGGTTCCAATGGGACTAACCCCAGCTACGATTGCTTTGTAAGCAACGAAGACTGCCCCATCACAATCTCAAGTCCAACTACCACCCTCCTCTTTCTCTCATCTGATGTTGCCTCTTCCATTCCCTAGCCAGTCTCCCCCTTCTTCAGTCCTCCCTCCAAATCGCATAAGAACCGCAGCCTCAGTGGCATACTCTCCCTCTTTCTTCCTACCACCCACTGCATATCATGCACACTTATAGCCGTAGATTTATTATCTGTTTCTTACTTTACCTTCTCTCATTCTCATTCTATTCTTAACAGGACAGTTCTAAGTACAAGCTATAATAACACCTTACCATCATTGACACGTAACAACCAGCTATAGTTTTTATTTTTTCGATCGTTCACGTTTATCGAATAAATCGGACTCGACCGAGCATGCTTAAAGAATAGAAAAATAATTAATTACAAATATAATATACAATGAACGATTGTTGAAGAAGATGCTCTACAAACAAGGTGGAGGCGGGGAGAGTACAATCAGGGAGGAGGGATAAACAGTGGACAATCGTGAATAGACGGAGGGGAGGCTTTAGGAGGGCGATTAGTTGTCAGGAAGAGCAGCGCAGTATAAGTCAGGAAGAGTAGAAGGAGACAGGAAGAGTGAACCCGCCTGTGACTGACGAGGAAAGCTTCTGTGGAATGAAGGCAGCAGCTACTGTTGAAAGTCACGGATGTAATCCTTCAAAATATATAGCATTTTCTTATTTTAAAATGTGGATCAGCAATACTAATTTAATTTATAATAATCAATTAGTTGAAAGAAAGTAACAATCTGAATCAATTCCTATTGTCTGATACTTCTCTTTGTATTATATCTTAAATATAGATTTTAAAAAACTGTAGATAACTAAGATAAAAGGAGACCATTTCTTGGCTGACCTGATATGAGAGGACGACTTTGCTGGACTGGAAGCGAGTGACGCGGCAGGCACGGCGAAGCTCCTCGCTCACCCTCTCTTTCACTCCCGCCTTGCGGATCAACGCGTTCAGCGTAGCCACATGATCCCAGCCTGAATGGGAGAGAGAGAGAAAGACAGGGAGAGAGAAAGTAAGGAAAGAGAGGGGGAGAGAGAAGGGAAAAACAGATGCAGAGAGAGAATGGGGGAGAGTGAAAGAGAGAGAGAGAGACAGAGAGAGAAGAGAGAAAAAATGCAGAGAGGAATGTGAGAGGGAGAGAAGTTACCAGATACATTTTAAACATAATCATACTGCATTAAGAGGTATTTCAGAAGCAGCCTTACATTTAACGACTGGATTACCGTATCACTCGCAACTAATTCTAGTGTTCCTACAGTACCCTGTTCGCGGGCGACTTCAGGCAAGAATACAGCGTCTCGATGTCTTCCACTGTGATCAGTGAAATGTATTCGAATGCCATGCTTGCCGACTTCCCAGTCCAAATAGTCTCGGGCAGGCTCAAAGTCGATCAGCAGTGAGACCTGCAGAGGAAGAACCAGAATCACACTGGGACAACGGTATTTCATGTCTTACAGGTATTGGAAAACCCCCGAAATCAACTAATTTCAACGGTCCTGTTGAATGACTTGTATCGGACGCGCATCAGATTAAATATGTGCCGAAGAAATCAACTAGAACAACTCCCTTTGTCCAAGCGCTATATTGGATACATAAACTAAGCAACAGAAAAAAAATCCTTCGAAAACGGACCATTTCTCCCAGTCTCGCTCAAAATGTTACATTAGACTTCGAATGCGAAGCGAAAAATTCATTAAACCGCACAGCAACAGAAAACAGGAGACATCCACTTCATTAACTAGAAGATTCATCAGGAATGAGATCTTTAAACGGACCGGTTATTAGAAGAAGCGGTATTTACATTCATCAATGTTAAGTGTAAAATTAAACTTCAGACTCATCGCATTGTTGTAATCACTGGCATTAAGGGTCTCATCAGTCAACATTAAATACATTTAGAATTTGCAGAATCACCAAGACATTTCCCAGTACGCAACACAAAGAAAGACACGTCATTTCGTGTTCCATTTCTTCTTCCCATTTTCGATTCTATAGAACACATTATATCCAAGATGCCATATTTTCAGAGCACAATTAGATTGTGACCCCCTAGGTGTTACTACCTTTGTAGCTTAAGTGAAACAGTTTATCAACACGTTACAAAAAGAAAGAAAGAGGAGAGATAAAGTGGAGAGAAAGCAGGACCAACACCACAGAAGAGAGAGGGCAGTTCGGAGAGGGAGATCGGGTCGAAGCGAGAGTCGCGGAGAGCCGCGGTCAGGGCGTACTCGGACAGGCCTGAAGAACAACGACGATCACTTCAACGAGCATCTGGGTTACCCGATTCGACCTTGGCAATCAGAGAAGACAACGCTCATTTCTGGCGCTAGAGCACGTCCTCTTAATTTTGAGTTAAAATTTAAAAAAAAAGACGGGAAAATGGTTACCTTTCTATCCCTTGTTCTCGAATTACGCCAGAAGCCTGTCACACAAATAAGATAGCCAGGAATTTAAGTGACTTGTCACCTGACGGTAGGGCCATCTCCGAGAAGGTGCCAATGCAGCCTCGGAGACACTCATCCGGACCCTTCTTCCATGTCACGAACAGTGGACTGGAAAAGGGAAAGATGTCGATACGGTAAGAAGAAGAAAAATCAGTGAAGAAACAATGAATTTAATTAACAATACAAAGGATTATCAAACAATAAAAAAAAGGTAGAGATCGCAAAGGGGATGGATGCTTCGTGACGACTGACAACTTCTCTCTGGCCGGAATGGAGGAGGGGGCGCGAGGCAGAGAACGGCGTTCCAGCTCAGCGACCAGGGTATCGAAGCAGAAAGCTGCCATCTCGGGCGTCGCTTCCGTCCGCAGTGGCTTAGGATTACGAAGAGAAATTAAGCATTATTCCGAAAAAGAAAATATATATTATGAGAGAAAAAAACCTAATGACAATCAAAGAGGATATGCAATTATGCTATCACTGATTGATCCGGCAATTCTGAATCACGTAAGCTTCTTTGGAAAGATATTGAAACTGAAGAGAGCTATACTATAGGACCAGTTTAAAATACAAGGGCGGAATAACAAACCTGAAAAAAAGAAATAAGAAAGAGAAGTAAATGAAATCTAACAGGCGACTGGCCGACGCCGACTCCACTGGCATGGAGGCAGTCCTCGATGGTCATGCTCCGCCGACGCTTCCTTCTCTTCTCCTGGCCAATCCGCTGCTCGGGCCGACAGTGCCTCGCGCCAATCTTGGTCTAAAAATGAAGTCCATTTCGTAACCAAAAGATGGTCATAAAGAATGAAAACAAATCTTTATACTTTCGCGAAAAAAGGAAAACCCAGTTTCTCTTCTTTACCACCCTTGACTCGGGAAGTGAGCAAAAACATGTATTTGCGGTATTGGAAAAACAGGGGAGGAGTATGGCAATAAATAGAAAAACACGTGAGAGACGCGGCTGCTGGTGCTGTGGCTATCGAATGGGCAAGCGTGCCAGGGATAGCAAGGCCGGCCAGGGCGGGAATAGAGAGAGAGAGAGAGAGAGAGAGAGAGAGAGAGAGAGAGGGTGTGTTAGAGAGAGATGGAGAGAGAGGAGAGAGAAAGAAAAGGCGCATACTGCGAGTGGACAATCTATCGAGATCATATGAATGATTAAGAAAGCAACAAAACTACTACCTAAAAACGATCAATAACAAAAAGGGTGAAAAGTAATAAAGGGCGAAAATAAATTTGATAAAATGTTGATTCATTAAAAAGGGACCACGGTCACTTACGCAGTGCAAAAAGCGATCCTCAGCGCCAGTGCTAAAATGATTAGGCCGCGACGCGACCGTAGATAACGCAACGCGTTTCCGTGCGTGATTGCAATTCAAAATTGCTGTGCGGGATGTAATAAAGTGCGACCGCAAAGCGTGCTTGCTCGCATTGCGGTCACGTTCCAAGCTATTCGCCTTAAACAAAGCGTGCTTGCTCGCATTGCGGTCACGTTCCAAGCTATTCGCCTTAAACAAAGTGCCCAATCCTACCGTACTTTAGCCAAAAAATTGGCATTCGGCCAATTTTGTCGTCCCGCGCTTTTAACAAATAAGACAAATTCAAATATAATTTGAACGCGCTTCATCAAACTGAGTATCGAGAGAGTGACATCCTTAGAGGATCGCTTTTGGAGGACCGTGCGAACCTAGCTAAACAACTAACAAAAATAAACAGAATTACGGCTTCTGTCCTTTTGGGTGCATTGTTACACATACTAATTGCACCAGGCAAGAGGACAACTATAATCAAATTCACACGATGGGCTTAAGTACTGCATCAAAATTTCTAAAATTTAATCTAAACATATTTACTTGTTCTATTAATTTGACCCATTTTATATTTAAGATTATTTTATGACTTTTTCATCGAAATATGAGTAAAGAGCGAAACTGTGATTTGTTTCTAATAAATTTATCTTTCTCTCTCTTTCTAACCCTTTTCTTTATTTTTCTTTAACCTCTCTCACGCTAAATACCATCACTACGTTATCTCTATCTCTCCCTCACTCTCTTTTCCTCCATTCTTCTCAATCTGCTGCTCTTTCTCTCTTCTTCCCTTCTTCTCTCTTCTCTTCCTCTCCTCCTTCTCTATCTCTCTCTCTCCCTACTTCTCTTTCTACTTCTCTTTCGCTCTCCCTCTCCCTCTCATTATCTTCTCTCACTTTCTCTCTCCCTAATAGCTCTTATGAAGGGCAAGTGCAGAATACGCGGCTCAAAAAAAAACTGTAAATGTGAATATGTGCGAGAACTGAATAAAAAGGAACTTTAATGATCTTAAATATCTTAATTTCAATATCTACATATGCATGTACTACACAAAAGTGCGCAATTAAGGGTATTCTAATGTGATCTGCTTTCACATGTATTGATGTGAGCTGATTGCTCCAACTTCCATCACTTCTTTCTGACCCTCGGCCGTGCTCGGTCGGCTCTCCCTCATCTCTTCCTACCCGATGCCTACTCGTGGTCGTTCCCGTTCCTTCTCTCGCTCTCGCTCCCGTGGCCGTTCCCGTTCCCGTTCCCGTGGTCGCCGTTTCGCTGCTCCGTCCTCCCCCGGCTTCACTCTCCGCTGTCAACTCGCCCACGAGGCCATCAGTGACCCCCAGAGAGCCCCCGCCGTTCTTTTCTTCGGCATCTCCGACTTCAAGCACCTCTACAAGGCCGGTTTTTTTCACAACAGAATCGGGAGAAAATAAACAGAACATTTACAGTGAAAAATTACTGTTTTAGATTAAAGAATAAAATGGAGAATTTTATTTTCAGGAAGCAGCCGACTTATTCTTGGGGATCTCCTCTGCCGATGAGATTACTCATCATCTTCTCTAAATAATGAAATATAGATGACTTGCGAAAAAAGAAGTTCGTCCTTCATACCAACCGCCCCCTTCTTTGAAAACGATTCATTTACAGGTGCCCTGGGAGCTATCCGCTGCCTCTCCCTCGTCCTCTAACACTCTCTTCATTCATCTCGCTGGCCAGAGCCGCGAGATCACGTTCACCAAGACAAATACGTCGGGCATTTCATATTCTCATTATGAAATATGCGAGAAATGCTCGTGACATTCGAATAACGGTGACATTATAAACATTCAAAACTATTCTTTATTAATAATTTTGCATGCAGTAATCATTCCACAACTTGCAGCCATCTCGGAATCACAATCGGGGACAACTCGTGTGGCCGCTGCTTCGTGAAGCGACTCGCGCCAGGTGGACTGGCAGCCACAGCGGGCTTTGTCCCTTCCGACCACATTGCCGAGATGGACGGCGCGTCTCTCTTGGTTGGTCTTGGACCCTTTGCCCCCCCCCTCAGACTCACCGCCACTCAGTGCTGAAATAGAACCTAGGGATGAACAGGGCCCTGGGGGCTACGAAGACCTAGACGTATTTCAGGACATCCGCTCCTTGTCGGTGGCTGCTCTCTTCCGCGCCGCTCCCCTCGGGCATAGTTTCAAGATCCGCGTCGTTGCTCCGAAGGTCGATTCTAGTCAAGCAGTCAAAGCTCCTCTCAGCGGCAGCGAGCAGTCCGAGGACGAGACTGAGGTTATCCTTTCCTCACTCGGCTCAATTTTAGCTCATTCTATAGGTGACTGGCGACTCTTCCGATCAGTCGGATGATGAACTGTCCTCACCGCTCTTTCCGCCACGGAAAGACTCTCGGCTTCTGGCCATCGCGTTAGCCTTTTCTTGCTTGTCATTCTCTCTCTCTTTCTCTCTCTCGCTCTCTCTCTCTCTCTCATTTCCCTCGTCCATTCCAGCTCGGCTGAGTACTGTTCAGAAGAATCGGATAATGAGAGGGCTGAGAAGACCACCCCAGCCAAGAAGGTAATTAAAGTGAATTGTAATATTGCTAATAAAAAAATTGAATTGATTTCGCATATATGTAATGTCGATTTAATTGCAAGATGTTCTTAATATTGCAGACGCGATCGAAGAAGGGACGCCATGGGGTAATTTTTATGGAAGTTTCTTATTTTTCTGATTTTCTTCCAGCCGAATCTGACGAAGAACGAGCAAAGCATCCTCCGCGCCTTCTGTTTGGCCCGACCCGAACTTGTTGGCAATGGACTTTTCGAGTATGACAGCAACTTCTCTCGCAAGGTGTAATCTTCTTTTGAACCAGTAAATGGCTATTGGGGGAAATATTTTGGGAACATTGGGGAATATGAGCTTAATATTAAGGGAATCCTTTACGCTAACATTATAACTCGTTAAAAAGAATTTGGACACGGGAAAATTGTATCACCAATTGATTGCTATTTTTACGCCCTATCCAAATAAGAGTGAAAGTTCTAAACCCCGCTACTACTGTTGACTTCAGCTGTCTTCTGCGTTCGGGACGCGTGTTGAAGAGGTCTCGCAACTGAATAAGCGGGCAATGAGGATGGTCGCGATGGGACGACGGGCCAAGGTCAAGGTGCCGACTACGCATGGCATGAAGTACCACTTCTGGGAAATGGTTACAAAGAAGTGCGGGGAGGGATCTGATGGTGAGTGGAGTGAGAGGGGGAAAGAAAGAGGGAGAGAGATAGAGAGGGAGAGAAAGAGGTTGAGAGAGGGAGAGAAAGAGGGAGAAAGAAAAAGGGAGAGAGAAGGAGAGAAACGGGGAGTGGGAGAGAGGGAGAGAAAGAGGTAGAGAGAGGGAGAGAAAGAGTGATAGAGATTTATGGGAAGGAGAATATGAGTGGGAGAGTGCAACGCATACAACAAAAATGTATTTAAGGTCAACGATGACGCCAAATACGGCCGTCGGATGGAGGAAAAGGCGGCTCGGGCGCGTGGCAAGCCGGGTAACGGATGCGGAAGTCGACTTCACAAGGAGACCAAGTGCCCCGTCGCTCGCCTGCTGGAAGGCCGACTGCTTTCGTCGTCGTCTGAGTAGAGCACTTCTTCTGAGAAATTCATTCAACATCTCTCGCCACTGAAAAAAATTCAACATCCCCGATTCCCGATTCAACACTGCTTCTTCTCCACTCCCCACTGCAATAAAAGCCAAATGAAATACCAGACAACGACACTGTATTATTCTGAGAACTAAGAATTACCCCCATCCTTTGGATGCATCGAGGTGAAATAGAGTGAATCCCTGTAAACTTGCTTTTTTCTCGCCGGCAATGGAGTGCTACAATACTTAAACTATTCATTTCAACAATAATAAATAAATACAAGAAATAAACCTCACAATTGGGGCAACTTCGATTTTAGGCCCATGCTATTTATCGTCTAGAAATTTCCCAGATCACAGGACTCTGCAAAATGACAATTCAATCAACAATATAAATTTGTACAGTCCCGCTCAACATTATTGAGTCCGATATTAATAATATTAATAATATTAATATAAATAATATGAACTGGAATAGCTCGCTGAATAAGCATTTTCGTGCCATTTCGCTTGTGTGGTAACCTATTTCGACCATGGAGAATACGACCATGAAGTCCGTTTTGGAAAAGATTCATAAATGACTGTAAACTCATATTTTTTTTGTTTACTGCATTTAACATGGTCGTGATTTTTGCAGACTGAGAAAGAAGCTGGCTCCAGCAGACAGGAATACAAACTACAAAAAGAATTTTTTTTCCGCAGCGGTTCTAGTTTTTTTTAAGTTTGTTCTTTTGTTTTGTTTGAGTTTCTCATTTAGTTTATGTTATGTAAGAAAATGTGAACATAGATTTTCTGGAGAGCATGCAAAAATGTTTTTTCAAAAATGTTCAAAAAAAAATGTTTCCTTTCTCCTTCTCTTTGACCATCAGTTTGCAGCACCTGCACCTTCCTTCGCATCTCTCTCTCTCCCTCTATTTATACTTCACCAGTCTCGCTTTCTCTTTCTCTCTCTCTCTCTCTCCCTCTCTCTCTCTCTCTTTCTCTCCTTCTCTTTCTCTCTCTCTCTATCTCTCTCTCCTCTCTCTCTCTGTTTCTATCTCCACCAGTCTCGCTTTATTTTATCTTTTAACTCAATTTCTATTTATAAACGGTATTGCACATGAATGAATATACAAGCGGTAAGAATACTCTTGAGAGAGACTGAGAGAGAGAGAGTGAAAGAGAGAGAAGAGAAAGAAGAGAAAGAGAAAGAGAAATAGAGACCGGTAGAGAGAAAAACAGAGAGAGAGAGAGAGAAAGTGAAAGAGAAAGAGAAGGGGAAAGAGAAAGAGAAGGAGAAAGGTCATCAGCCTTGTAATGGTGAGGCAGTGGGGAAGCAGTCCACGCTGTCAAAGGAAAAGGATCATGATGCATCTGATAGTCGTCTGTAGTGTATTGCGGTTTGACTGGTAATCTTAAGGTCTCAGGTTCGATGCTCGGCCGAGAACACATTTTTGCATGCTCTCCAGAAAATCTATGTTTACATTTTCTTATCATTTACACATAAACTAAATGAGAAACTCAAACAAAACAAAAGAACAAACTCAAAAAAAACTAGAACCGCTGCGGAAAAAATTTTTTCTTTTTGTAGTTTGTATTCCTGTCTGCTGGAGCCAGCTTCTTTCTCAGTCTGCAAAAATCACGACCATGTTAAATGCAGTAAACTAAAAAAAATATGAGTTTACAGTCATTTATGAATCTTTTCCAAAACGGACTTCATGGTCGTATTCTCCATGGTCGAAATAGGTTACCACACAAGCGAAATGGCACGAAAATGCTTATTCAGCGAGCTATTCCAGTTCATATTATTTATATTAATATTATTAATATCGGACCCAATAATGTTGAGCGTGACTGAACAAATTTATATTGTTGATTGAATTGTCATTTTGTAGAGTCCTGTGATCTGGGAAATTTCTAGACGATAAATAGCATGGGCCTAAAATCGAAGTTGCCCCAATTGTGAGGTTTATTTCTTGTATTTATTTATTTATTATTGTTGAAATGAATAGTTTAAGTATTGTAGCACTCCATTGCCGGCGAGAAAAAAGCAAGTTTACATGGATTCACTCTATTTCACCTCGATGCATCCAAAGGATGGGGGTAATTCTTAGTTTTCAGAATAATATAGTGTCGTTGTCTGGTATTTCATTTGGCTTTTATTGCATTGGGGAGTGGAGAAGAAGCAGTGTTGAATCGGGAATCGGGGATGTTGAATTTTTTTCAGCGGCGAGAGATGTTGAATTTCTCAGAAGAAGTGCTCTACTCAGACGACGACGAAAGCAGTCGGCCTTCCAGCAGGCGAGCGACGAAGACGAAGACTTGGTCTCCTTGTGAAGTCGACGGGACTGTACTTATCAACAAATATTCGATAATTACTAATTGGTAATCTGCAACCATTTTTGATGTCCATGAGAAACTAATAATTTTCTTACGATCGCGTTATTTCTGGCAAAAGAACTTCGGCGCAATGCAACTACATACATAAGTCTTTTATCAAATTGTGCACTGTGAGCAGTTTAATGAAATCTGTTTCCAATCCACTACAGAAAATGACAGTTCGTCTTTCTTTGACTAATGACACGAGGAAATGAGCTGTCAAAGATGACTAAATCGTCTCTCTCTCACTGCTTCTTGACAACTCCTTCACTCTCTCTAACCGTCTCTTTCTTCTCTTTCTCTTCTCTCTTTCTCACCCTCTCTTCCCTTTCTTTCCCTCTCTCTCTCTTATTCTCTCTCTCTTTCTATCTTGTATACATTCTCCACTTCCTCTCCCCGGCCGCCTACTCACCGTTCGTTGATGAATTGCATTAAACTGCTCTCTCAAAGAAGACTTTTGTCTTTTAACTTTTCGTCTCGTCTTTGCCTTTATGACGTATGGCCTTCTCGTTCTTGCCCTTTGAAATGTTCATTTCCTTCTTTTTCATACTTCTCTGCAGTACATGACCACTGAAATGAATTTAAATAAGGATAACGATTTGCATAATAATTAAGTTATGAAGAGAGATTCATCACTGACAACTGATAAAAGTGACATTGAATTATGAAAGAGTCATGAAAAGAGGCGAATGGCTTTCATTTAGCACAACTCTAGCTAAGCCAACATTACATTCTTTCTTGTCCATTGTCTGCTGTGCTATCAGAATGTACATTTTTTTCCTTTACCTTACCTCAATATTATCTTTTACAGTTGTAATGAGTTTGCTAAATCAGTAAATTAGTTTTAAGAAAATCGGACTGTCTTATTTTCCTTTCATCAAATGACTCATTGTTGTCTTCGAATGGTAGAATATTGAGCCGCCTGAATATCAAAGGCGGCAGTAGATTAATCTTCCCTGTCCGTGAGGACAAGGGGCTTTGTCTGGTTCTCTCTCTTGGATGAAGACCAAGGCTGATAGCGTTCTCCTTGTCATATCAGCTTCTTCCTTGTGTTTCGCTCTTTGTCACGCGATACGCCATTTCAAACACTCTTTGTTTTCTTTGGCACACTTGCCTGATTCCAGGAATAGGCCTCTTATTTCCCACTCGTTCACATTTAAAGCCTTTTGAAAATGAAGGAATTCTTTGGCAAAATAGAAAGAAGTATGATTCGCAGAATCTACCGTTTATGTCGTATTCTGTTGTTGTGGTGATAGTGTGATGAGTCTCTCCTTCACGACAACATTATTCACTTTATTAGTAAGAGAGACCAAAGAGGAACTACCAATAAAACCCTGGGTTTTATGGCCACGAGGGGAGAGACATGCAATATTTTTTTCCGTTGAAAGGGAACAATAATTTGTATGATTTTCAACTCAAGACGAATTTCTTAAAGAAAGATCTCATTGGACATTACGACAAATAACTTTTAAATTGTAGATTTTTTGATACCATACAATTTTGATTTTTCATGACGTTGGCCCAGTCATTGTACTCCTGCCACCGAAATAAAGTGTCATTTTTTTGAGGCTATGCCTGAGGTTACTAACATGAGGTTAATCTAATCTGTATGAGTTCTTTTCAAACCCCCAGGCAACAACAGGTTTCATTTCTCTCTCGTTATTACTCTGCTATTTTGCAAACAGTCTCATAAGAATGACAAGTGAAGGCAACAACAACACTGATTAACTGTCTTTGCAGACGTTCGTGATGAATCTCTTTTCATTTCCGGGCTTCTCCGTAACTCATTCTTGACACTTGAATAGATCTTGCAGAAACTCCTCATGATCATTTCTAATAAGTGATATGTGGTTCGTGTTGCCGTGTTTGGGCTTGCATTTCCAGAATATGTGAATTGTTCACTGTTTTATAACCAGTGCACACATGCATTTCATATTCATATATGTATATAGTTTGCATTAACAGTTCAACGATTTTCTCTCCTTCTCACTCTCCTTCTTGTTCTTCTTCTTCGCCTATCTCGTGCCTCTCACTTTCCGAATATAATTATTAGGTTTTTACGTGTTAAAGAATTCAATAAAGGAGTACGATCACAGAAAATATTTAATGCAGGTTCGAATTGCGGCGTCTGTCCTGTGATTCCTCACACTCATTCTCACGTGCTATTTCGCACAAATCCGCTGCGTGAAAATAGCACGCGCGAATGAGAGCGAGAAGGGCCGCGGCAATTTGAAATATCACATAATTTTTCGGTGATCTTTAAAGACTATTGTCTTTGA